>CM052655.1:123403206-123417144 GCA_028533165.1 Leontopithecus rosalia
GGGCGGGGCCTCGCGGGGAGCGCAGCCGGGGACCGGCGCCGGAGACTAGAACCGGGGGTGGGGCCTCGCGGCGAGCGCAGCCGGGACCGGAACGGAGGGTGGGAACGGCACCTAAGGCGGTGGGCGGGGCCTAGGGGGCGAGCGGCGCCGGGGACTAGAACCGGGGTCGAGGCCTCGCGGCGAGCGCAACCGGGACCGGAACCGAGGGTGGGAACGGGACCTAAGGCGGTGGGCGGGGCCTCGGCGATGAACGCAGTCTGGGATTAGAGCTGGACGCGGGGCAGGGGCAGGGGCAGGGCCTCGGATAGCGAGTGCGGTCTCACACCTAGAGCAAGGCCTGGGGCGAGGACTCAACCGGGGCGGGGCTGAGGGCAGGGGGCGGGGCCTCCGGTGGAGAGAGCTCGGCCTGCAACGGGAGCTAGAGCAGTGGGCGGGGAACGGGGCGGAGCCTGGGCCTGGACCAGAGCTGTGGGCGCAACCAGAGGCGAGGGGCTGAGCGTGGTGGGCGGGGCCTTGGGTGCTGAGCGCGACCTGGGACCCAACCCCGGGCTCTGGGCGTTGTGGGCGGGGCCGGGGCAGCTGAGCTGGGGGCCTGGCGGTGCAGGTGGAGACTCCAGCCCGGGACCACCCTGCTCCACCCTCCGCATTTGCGGCGGGGGCCCGGCGGTTCGCCCGGGTTCCAGAGCCTCCCTGTGTGTCCCGCTGTTTCCCGTTGTCTGTTCCCCTAAAACTCCCACTTTTGTCAGTCATTCGAGGCCACCTGTGGTTTCCCGTGAGTCACCTGGCTGTACTCGCTGCCCAGAGCGGGGACCCTGGCTGCGCACGCCCTCAAATATTTGCAGAAGCCATTCACAGTCACCACAGGGCCCGTGACATACCTATCCAGGAATGAGCTTAAAAAGAAATGCGCGACCAGGCCCAGTAGCTCACGCCTGTAATCTCAGCACTTTGGGAGACCAAGTGCGGGGAGGATCACTTGAGGTCAGGAGTTCGAGACCAGCCTGGCCAACATGGTGAAACCCCCATCTCACTAAAAATACAAAAAAATTAGCCAGGCGTGGTGATGGGTGCCTGTAGTTTCAGCTACTCGAGAGTCTGAGACAGGAGAATGGCTTGAACCCGGGAGGCAGAGGTTGCAGTGAGCCAAGATCGCCATTGCACTCCTGCTTGGGTGACTGGTGACAAGAGTGAAACTCTCAAAAAAAAAGAAAGAAAGAAATGTGCAAGACCCCCCCCCAACACACACACCCCTTATTTTTTTTGAGTCGGAGCCTCTGCTCTGTCGCCGAGGCTGGACAGTGCTACAATTTTGGCTCACTGAACCTCCACCTCCCAGATTCAAGCGATTCTCCTGCCTCAGCCTCCCCAGTAGCTGGCATTACAGGCTTTTGCCACCACGCCCAACTCATGTTTGTATTGTTAGTAAAGATGGGATTTCGCTATGTTGCCCAGGCTGGTCTCAAACTCCTGACACCGAGTGATCCATCCACCTCAGACTCCCAAAGTGCTGGGACGTGAGCCACCGCGCCCAGCCAAGATCCCGTTTTTTAAAATCTCTAAACCTTGACTGTAGGACCTAAAAGGAGCTCAAACTAAATTAAAAAATAAAAATAAACCACCCCATTCCCGCGTGGAAGCAAAGTTGTGAATACGTAAATTATTCACAAGTCAGTGAGTAAAATGATGTACTCCCAATCAAAACGTCAACAGGGTCTGCAACAGTGGCACACGCCTGCAATCCCAGCACTGTGGGAGGTGGAGGAAGGAGGCTTTCTTGAGCTCCAAGGTGGAGACTCCAAGGTGGAGACTCCAAGGTCGTGCGCTGCTGACTGGGCCACAGAGGGAGACCTTGTCTCTAAAATTTAAAAAAAAAAAAAAAAAAAAAAAGAAAGAAAAGAAAGTCAACAGGATTTTTCGGAGAATTTGATAAGCTGATCCTAAAGTCATCTGGAAGAGATAACCCACAGGAATAGTAAATAAAAATTCTAAAAAGAAAAAACTCAGCTGAACACGGTGATTCACATCTGTAATCCCAGCATTTTGGGACGTCGAGGCAGGTGGATCACCTTTAGTCAGGAGTTTGAGACCAACCTGGTCAACGTGGTGAAACCCTGTCTTTACAAAAAAATACAAAAATTAGTCCAGGCGTGGTGACTCATGCCTGTAATCCCAGCACTTTAGGAGGCTAAGGCAGGTGGATCATGAGGTAAGGAGTTTGAGACCAGCCTGGCCAACACAGCAAAACCCAGTCTCTACTAAAAGTATAAAAATTAGCTGGGCGTGGCGACGCGCGTCTGTAATCCCAGCTACTGAGGAGACTAAGGCAGGAGAATTGCTTGAACCCGGGAAGCAGAGGTGGCAGTGAGCCAAGATGGCACCACTGAACCCCAGCCTGGCTGACAGAGTGAGACTTCATTTAAAAATAATAATAATAATAATTAGCCGGGTGTGGTGGCAGGCCCGTATAATCCCAGCTACTCCCGAGGCTGAGGCAGGAGAATCAATTGAACCCAGAATCGGAGGTTGCAGTGAGCCAAGACTGCACCACTGCACTCCATCCTGGGCAACAGAACAAGATCCTGTCAAAAAAAAAAAACAACTGAAAGAGAGCTGAATTGCCCTTCTGTTTATCAAAAAATTACATCAAATCATAGCCATTAATCCAAGGAGCATTTGTGCAGGAACAAGTGGAATAAATCCAAGAGTCCAGAAACAAACCCAAGTATTCAGGAGATTTAGGGACCTCAAATCAGTGGGAAAAAAAAGATAGACTCCTCGGCAAGGTTGGGATTTCCATGTCTATGAGGAAACGGGTAAATTGAACCCAGAGCTCACACTGTTCTAAAACCAAATTCCAAGCAGCATTCAGAGCTGACAGTAGAAAGAAAACCACAAGACTACTGGAATCAAATAGAAAAGAATATTTTAAAATTCCAGCAAATATCTGTCACGGGAGAAGTGGTGCTGGCATCTGAGCCCCTCCTCAGGGTGGTGCCTCCTTCCCCTCCCGCAGCCGCCAGTGCCAGCCCGACGCCCCCACTGCGTGGATGGGTCATGGGAACATGCAAAATACCCTAGAGGCTCAAGCCAGAAGAATTTCTCTGTTCCAAAAGGCCTAAGCTAGTGGCTTTTCTCCTCCTCCTCCTCCTCCTCCTCTTCGTCCTCCTCCTCCTCCTCCTTCTTCTTTTTAATATATTTTAGTAAGATCTTTTTGTTTGTTTGTTTTTGTTATTTTTGAGACGGAGTCTGACTCTCGCCCAGGCTGGGCTGCAGTGGCGCAATCTCAACTGACTACAACCTCCACCTCCCGGGTTCAAGTGATTCTCCTGCCTCAGCCTCCTGAGTAGCTGGGATACAGGTGCCTGCCACCATGCCTGGCTGATTTTTGTATGTATTTTAGCAAGATTTTTCAAGCATATCTAAAAGTAGAGAGAAAATAAAAACCCAGGGATCTCAGCCACACCAAAGTATATCATTTCACATACTTGCTGTTTGGCCCAGTTCTTTTAGTTTGGGATGCTGCCTGTTTTGTTTTGTCTCGGAGGTTCTCTAGCATTGCTGAAACACAGCCCCTGAGCCTGTCAGAATCAATTCCCCTCCCTCCCTGCCCAAAGGTAACCATTACCCCCGGCGTTGGGTGATCATCAATGCCAGACGGGTTATACTCTGCCCCGGCGTTGGGTGATCGATGCAGACGGGTTATACTCTGCCCCCCGCATTGGGTGATCGATGCAGACGGGTTATACTCTGCCCCGGCGTTGGGTGATTGATGCAGACGGATTTATACTCTGCCCCGGCGTTGGGTGATCATCAATGCCAGACGGGTTATACTCTGCCCCGGCGTTGGGTGATCATCAATGCCAGACGGGTTATACTCTGCCCCGGCGTTGGGTGATTGATGCAGACGGATTTATACTCTGCCCCCGGCGTTGGGTGATCATGGAGACGGGTTATACTCTGCCCCGGCGTTGGGTGATCATGGAGACGGGTTTATACTCTCCGTATACAATGTGCACTACTGTCTTTCGCGTGTTAAAACTGTACATACATGACCTATACCTAACCTTCTACCGTGTGGTTCGAGCCACACGCCCGGCCAGCAAGGCCTTCTGTGACTCACCTCCCCGCTTGGCTACCACTCTTTGTAAGAAGCAAGTCACTGCACCCGGCCACACTCTGGGGCATAGGAAGCTGCACTCCTGGAGAGAAGGTTTGGGAACGCACTGAGAAGCATCCCAGCCACACACCTTACCCCACCCAGACAAACACACGTGGCTGTTGGATTCCCATCAACCACACAGGGGGCTCTGCAGACTTCTGAGAGAGAGGACCAGCACCAGCATGCCACAGCCAGCCAGAAGAAGAGGGTACTGGAGATGCAGAGGGGGCTGGGGAGCCTATCACTGCCTGCTCCAGTGCGAGAGAATGGTTTGTTTGTTTTGTTTTGTTTTGTTTTGTTTTGTTTTGTTTTGTTTTGTTTTGTTTTTGAGGCGGGGTCTTGCACAGTCACCCAGGCTGGAGTGCAGTGACATGATCGACTCATTGCAACCTCTGCCTCCTGGGTTCAAGCGGTTCTCCTGCCTCCACCTCCCAAGTAGCTGGGATTGCAGGTGCCTGCCACCACACCCAGATACTTTTTTGTATTTTTAGTAGAGACAGGGTGTCACTATGTTGGCCAGGCTAGTCTCAAACTACCAACTTCAGGTGATCCGCCCCCCTTGGCCTCCCAACGTGCTGGGATTACAGGCATGAGCCACCGCACTCGGCCAAGAGAATAAAGAGGGATTAGAAGCAAATAGACAGAACCAGGACAGAGCCCCACAGCAGGCAGCTGCGGAGGAGAGAAGCAGCAGAGAGCCGGGGATGCTGGCGTTGTCTCTCTGTCTGTTTGTCTGTCTCTCTGTCTTTCTGTCTCAGTCTCTCTATCTCCCTTTCTCTGTCTCCCCTCTTCTTGTTTTGTTTTTGAGACGGAGTCTCACTCTTGCCCAGGCTGGAGTTCAGTGGCACAATCTTGGCTCATTGCAGCCTCTGCCTCCCAGGTTCAAGTGATTCTCCTGCCTCACCCTCCCCAAGTAGCTGGGACTACAGGTGCCTGCCACCATGTCCGGCTAATTTTTGTATTTTTAGTAGAGACAGAGTTTCACCATGTTGGCCAGGCTGGTCTTGAACTCCTGACCTCGTGTTCCACCCGCCTCAGCCTCCCAATGTGCTGGGATTACCGGTGTGAGCCACCGCGCCCGGCCTTGCCGCACACTTTTAAACAACCAGACTCCTGAGAACTCTATCCGGACAGCACCGACAGGTGGTGCTAAGCCATTCATGAAGGACTCACACCGGTGATCCAGTCACCTCCCGCCAGGCCCCACCTCCCATACTGGGGATTACATTCCTCTTGCGATTTGGCTGAGGATGAAGATCCAAACCGTTATCAGGTGGACTTTTCCGGCAGAGATGATGGAAGTGAGGAGATCATGGAATGATCTGGAAGATGCTGGAGACAAACAGCACCAACCTCAGTTCTGTGCTGGGCGTGGGCAGTGCGGGCCCCTCCTCTGGCTGCTCCAGCAGGTGCCTCACTGGGCTGCTATCTCCCTGGCACACCCCACACTCTGCACCCCTTGCCCTCCTCACTGCCCCCAACTCTGAAGGAGGTACCTGTTGGCACCATGGGTTTCTACAGCACAGCAGGTCCCTCAGCAGGGGTCGAGAGGGCAGGCTCCCCAGCCAGGCAGCCCCGTTTTCCAGGGTGCTTCTTTGGGATTCCTTGAACAAGGACCCACTTCTCTCCAAAAGGATGGGAAAGATAGAATCCAAAGTCGTCACTGCTCCCAAGAACACAATGCCGGCTGACACAGCTGCTGCCTGTCTCACCCCGGAGGGCTGGGGAGGTGTGGCACCAGTCTACTGCTCTTTGGGGGTGTGCCAGGGACCAGGCCTGGTGAGTGGCTCCCTCTCCAGGGTGGGGAAACTGAAAGCCACCTGTTCCTAGCTCTGGGGCTTCAGGTAGAGGGGAGTCCCATTCCACACCCTAGCTCCATCCTTCTGACAGGTATCAAAAAACCGAGCAGGCCGGGCGCAGCGGCTCACGCCTGTAATCCCAGCACTTTGGGAGGCCAAGGCAGGTGGATCACTTGAGGTCAGGAGTTCCAGCCCAGCCTGACCAACATGGTGAAACCCCATCTCTACTGAAAATACAAAAATTAGCCAGGCATGCTGGTACCCACCTGTAATCACAGCTACTTGGGAGGCTGAGGCAGGAGAATCGCTTGAACCCCGGAGGTGGAGGTTGTGGTGAGCCAAGACCACGCCATTGCACTGCAGCCTGGGCAACAGAGTAAGACTCTGACTCAAATATATATATATAACTTGAATATGTAGTTAATACAAATATTTTTTTAGACGGAGTCTTGCTCTGTCAGCAGACTGGAGTGCAATGGCGTGAACTCGGCTCACTACAACCTCCGCTTCCCAGATTCAAGCAATTCTCCTGCCTCAGCCTCCCAAGTAGCAGGGACTACAGGCGCCTGCCACCACACCTGGCTAATTTTTGTGGGTTTTTTTTTTTTTTTTTTGAGACAGAGTTTCGCTGTTGTTACCCAGGCTGGAGTGCAATGGCGCAATCTCAGCTCACCTCAACCTCCGCCTCCAGGGTTCAGGCAATTCTCCTGCCTCAGCCTCCTGAGTAGCTGGGATTACGGGCACGCGCCACCATGCCCAGCTAATTTTTTGTATTTTTAGTAGAGACGGGGTGTCACCATGTTGACCAGGATGGTCTCGATCTCTTGACCTCGTGATCCACCAGCCTCGGCCTCCCAGAGTGCTGGGATTACAGGCATGAGCCACCGTGCCCGGCCGTTTTTTTTTTTATTGAGATGGGGTTTCATTATGTTGGTCAGACAGGTCTCGAACTGCTGACCTCAGGTAATCCACTCCCCTGGGCCTCCCAAAGTGCTGGGATTACAGGCGTGAGCCACCGTGCCCAGCCTGTACTAGTATTTCAGTACCTGGCAACCCATGGATTTATGTCTGGTTTATTCTTGGTTTATATGATCCTGTTTCCTGGTACACCTGGTCATTTTGGCAGAAGTGATCATCATTGTGACTAAAAGCTGTAGAGATTCTGGGGACTGTTCTTGTTACCCAAGGAACATTTCTTTTTCTCTCTCTCTCTCTTTCTTTCTTTCTTTCTTTCTTTCTTTCTTTCCTTCCTTCCTTCCCTCCTTCCCTCCTTCCCTCCTTCCTTCCTTCCTTCCTTCTTTCCTTCTTTCTTTCTTTCCCTCCTTCCCTCCCTCCCTCCTTCCCTCCTTCCTTCCTTCCTTCCTTCTTTCTTTCTTTCTTTCTTTTCTTTTCTTTCTTTTTTTGAGACAGAGTCTCCCTCTGTCACCCAGGCTGGAGTGCCCTGGCGTGATCTCGGATAATTTTTGTATTTTCAGTAGACATGGGGTTTCACCATGTCGGCCAGGCTGGTCTCAAACTTCTGACCTCAAATGATCTGCCCACCTCAGCCTCCCAAAGCACTGGGATGACAGGTATGAGCCGCCTCAGCTGGCCTGAATGTTTATTTTTCTTCTGTCAAGCGAATAGGGTTGTGGCAGACCCCTTGATGTGGTCACGTGTTGCTCTGATTCCAAGTTTTATTCAAAGTTTTGGGAGTGCTGGTGTATTTCTTGTTCTGAGACTATCACCCTTCAGGGGTCAAACTGGAAGTCTGACATGTTTACTATGGACTTCCCTTGCAACTTGAGAATTCCATAAATCTGTGCTGGGATTTAAAAAAAACAACCTTCTGGCCAGGTGTGGTGGTTCACACCTGTAATCCCAGCACTTTGGGAGGCTGAGGCAGGCAGATTACGAGCTCAGGAGATGGAGACCATCCTGGCTAACGTGGTAAAACCCCGTCTCTATGAAAAAATTCAAAAATTAGCCAGGCATGGTGGCATGATCTCAGCTCACTGTAACTTCCGCCACCCGGGTTCAAGTGATTCTCTCACCTCAGCTTCCCAAGTAGCCAGGATTACAGTCGTGTGCCACCACGCCCAGCTAATTTTTATATTTTTATTTTTTTTAATTTTTTTTATTTTTATTTTTTATATTTTTAGTAGAGACAGGGTCTCACCATGTTGGCCAGGCTGGTTCTGAAGTCCTGACCTCAAGTGATGCACTCGCCTTGGCCTCCCAAAGTGCTGGAATTACAGGCGTGAGCCATCACACAGTCCCTTTTCTAGTGTTTTAAGGTGAAAGATGAGATCATTGATTTAAGATCTCTTTTCTTTTAGAAATAGGCATTTTATTGCTATAATTCTCCTTGTAATTACTACCTTAGCTGAATCTTGCACATTTCAACATGCTGTGTTTTCATTTTCATTCAGCTCAAGATTCCCTCCACTTCTAATTTCCTCTCGGATGCAAGGGTTGTTAGGAAGTGTACTGCTTTGTTTCCAAATAACTGGAGATTTTTCAAATATCGATTATTGATTTCTATGCAAAATGTTCTCTGTCCATGATGGCATTTCATCTTCATGGCAACCCTGGCTTCCAGACACTGTCTCCATTTTATGGAGAAAGCCCCTGAGGATTTGAGAGGTGACAGCCCCAAATCTTATACCAATAGGTGACAAAGCCAGAATCCAGTCTGAGTCTGTGTGGCCACTGGATCCCTGCTCTCACCTGACAGACCAGGGGGTCCCTCTGTGTGCATCCTCGCCAAAGCCTGTGAGGTGCCCTGCAGGCTCGGGGTTGGGGGGTATGCCTCCCAGGCCGCAGCACCGACTCAGGCCGTATGGGACTGGACTTCCATTGGCCAGAGGAGCAGAGGGTGGGGAGCACAGCACCCACAATGGTGAGAGGTTTAAAGGCTAAGGATCCTTCGGGCAATGGCCCAAGGTGGGTGCTGCCAGAACTAAACTTTTGCTCAGATGGCTGCAGAGGAGGGGTGCTGCAGTCTGAATGTGTTTTGCATTAGTTCATTTTCGCACTGCTGATAAAGAAATCCGTGAGACTGGGCAATTTACCAAAAAAAAGAGGTTTATTGGATTTCCAGTTCCCTATGGCTGAGGAGGCCTCCTAGTCATGGTGGAAGGCTAGGAGGAGCAAGTCGTGTCTTATGTGGATGGCAGCAGGCAAAGAGAGGGAGCTTGTGCAGGGAAACTCCCCCTTATAAAACCATCAGATCACCGGGTGCAGTGGCTCATGCCTGTAATCCCAGCACTTTGGGAGGGCAAGGTGGGCGGATTACGAGGTCAGGAGATCGAGACCATCCCGGCCAACATGGCAAAACCGCATCTCTACCAAAAATACAAAAATTAGGTGGGTGTGGTGGTGCATGCCTGTAATCCCAGCTACTCGGGAGGCGGGGGCAGGAGAATCGCTTGAACGTGGGAGGCGGAGATTTCAGTGGGTCAAGATGGCACCACCGCACTCCAGCCTGGCGACAGAGCCAGGCTCCATCTCAAAAAAAGAAAAAAAATCAGATCTCGTGAGACTTTTTCACAATCACAACAACAGCCCCATAAAGACCAGCCCCCATGATTCAATTACCTCCCACAACACATGGGAGTTCAAGATGAGATCTGGGTGGGGACAGAGAGCCAAATTGTATAATGTGTGTCCCCTGAAGTCCGTATGTTGACGTCCTTGCCCCAAGGTGATGGTTTTAGAGAGGTGGGGCCTTTGGGAGATGAGGTCACGAGGGCTGATTCCCTCGTGAGTGGGACTAATAGCCTCATAAAAGTGGCTGGCTGGGCACAGTGGCTCACTGTGGAAGGCCGAGGAGGGAGGATCGCTTGAGTCCCAGAGTTGGAGACCAGCCTGGGATATATGGCAAAACTCCGACTCTACATAAACTTAGCTGGTTGTGGTGGCCTCTGTCTGTAGTCCCAGCTACTTGGGAGGCTGAGGCAGGGGGATTGCTTGAGCCCAGGAGGTTGAGGCCGCAGTGAGCTGAGATTATGCCCCTGCACTCCAGCCTGGGTGACAGTGTGAGACCTTGTCTCAAGGTAAAAAGAAACAAGAAACAAGACAAAACGTGGTGGGAAGGAGCTTGTCTGCCGCTTCCCCCACACGAGGATGCCGGGAGAAGGTGCCGCCTGTGGGGGGCTTGTCCCCCGCTTCCCCCACGCGAGGCTGCAGGGAGAAGTTGCCATCTATGAACCAAGAAATGGCCCTCGCCAGACACCGACTTTGTGGGTTATAAGCCACTTGGACTGTGGTGGTTTGCCATTGCAGTGTGAATCGACTGAGGCAGGGAGTGGGGCTCCCCACGTGACATGAAGGCATAAAGAACGGAGCCAGCTCAGAGAGGGGAAGAATGCAGGGGACTGGCCTGGGCAACCCTGTCAGGTGAGGTGCCCCCAGCCGTGAGCACCCCAGGAAGCTTGGCGAACGTTTAGGACTGACTGATGGGCCGGGCGCGGTGGCTCAAGCCTGTAATCCCAGCACTCTGGGAGTCCGAGGTGGGTGGATCACGAGGTCAAGAGGTCAAGACCATCCTGGTCAACATGGTGAAACCCCGTCTCTACTAAAAATACAAAAAATTAGCTGGGCATGGTGGTGCGTGCCCGTAATCCCAGCTACTCAGGAGGCTGAGGCAGGAGAATTGCCTGAACCCAGGAGGCGGAGGTTGCGGTGAGCCGAGATCGCGCCATTGCACTCCAGCCTGGGTAACAAGAGCGAAACTCCGTCTCACAAAAAAAAAAGGACTGACTGACAAGCATGAGCCCAGACTGACAAGCTCAGAGTCAGGTGAGGGCAGCTGAGGGGCACTAGTGCCCTCACAGCACCCTCAGTGGGTACCCAGCACCGGTTCCCCGTGACCAGGGTCCTCTACTTGTCACCCAACCCTGCAAGGCAGGAGCCTCACCTGCACCTCGCTGAAGAGGACGCAGGAAGCGTGCAGTGATTTGACCTCTGCTCTGGCTGTAAACAGAGACTGGGGGCTCCCCAGACTGACTCCAGCACACAGCAGCAGAGCAGCCCCGCCTCGGGATGTGGGGCAGGAACATTCCTTCAGGGGGGCCCCAGAGAGCTGGAAAGTCCTGTGGGTGTTGCACTAAAATGAGAGAATTACTTTCATCTGAACGGAACATGCTCGTGAAACTTAGACCAGGAAGAATTTCCTTTCTCAGGGCCTGAGCAGTGGGTGAGAGTTTGGAAGGACGCGCCTGGCGCCTGCACACGGCCCTTCCTGGGGGCTTCATTCATCGACTTCTTTTACTTTCTCTAGGTCTGTGGTGCTTGGACATCTTGGGGCCTTATGGACCTGGAGAGGGACTGCCCTCCCAGGGTTAGCTAATTCCTAGAGATAGCAGGCCACTTGTCTCCAAGTATGCCTTATTTATTTTTTTTGAAATGGAGTTTTATTCTTGCCCAGGCTGGAGTGCAATGGTGTGATCTCAGCTCACCGCAACCTCTGCCTCCCGGGTTCAAGCAATTCTCCTGCCTCCGCCTCCCAAGTAGCTGGGATTACAGGCGCCCAACACCACGCCCGGCTAGTTTTTTGTGTTTTTAGTAGAGATGGGTTTCACCATGTTGGCCAGGCTGGTCTTGAACTCCTGACTTCAGGTGATCCACCTGCCTCACCCTCCCAAAGTGCTGGTATTGAAGGCGGGATCCAATATGCCCGGCCTCAACTCTTCTTTCAAAGGCAGTTGTCTCTGTGTCTGTCATCTTATCACACCTGATTAAAACAACTCCTGGGTACTGTGAACAGCACTGTCCCCCACACAGCAGTCAGCAGGGGAAACAAGCAGGGCGGGTGTGCGGGCTACTGTGGACTTCTCACCCACTCTGCTGCCTGGCCTTGGGCAAGTGCTTCCATCTGAGTTTCTATTTCCTTGTCTGTGTAACAGGCAGAAGCACAGGCCACCCTAGCACTGCAGGGTGTGCCGGAGGACACACATCTGGTGGACGGACTGCTAAGAAGGCAAGTCCACGTTCCTGTCTATTCCCCGCAACTTGAGTGAGACGTAGTGAGGCTCCAGTCCACCTTCCACCAGAGAAATCAAGGGCCAGGCAGGGACAGTGGCTTATGCCTGTCACCCCAGCACTTTGGGAGGCAGAGGCAGGAGGATAGCTTGAGCACAGGAGTTCCAGACCAGTCTGGGCAACAGAGTGAGCTCCCTGTTTTTTGTCTGTACAAAAAATTTAAAAGTTAGCTGTGCATGGTAGTGGGTGACTGTGGTTCAGCTACTCGGCAGCTGAGTCAGGAGGATCCCTTGAGCCCAGGCGGTTGAGGCTGCAGTGACTTATGATCACACCACTGCACTCCAGCCTGGGCCACAGAGTGAGACTGTCTTTAAAAAAAAAAAAAATTAGGCCAGTCACAGTGGCTCACACATGTCATCCCAGCACTTTGGGAGGCTGAAGTGAGAGGACTGATTGAGCCCAGAGGTTCAAGACCAGCCTGGGAAACATGGCAAAACACCATCTGCAACAAAAATACACAAATTAGCCACGCATGGTGGTGAATGCCCATGGTCTCAGCTACTGGGGAGGCTGAGGAGGAAAGATCACTTGAGCCCAGGAGACGGAAATCGCAGTGAGCTGAGATGGCACCATTGTACTCCAGCTTGGGCAACAGAGATGGACTCTGTTTCTCTCTCTCTTTCTTTCTTTTCTTTTTTTTTTTTTTTTGAGACAGTTTTTGCTCTTGTTGTCTAGGATGGAGTGCAATGGCACGATCTCGGCTCACTGCAACCTTCACCTCCTGGGTTCAAGTGATTCTCCTGCCTCAGTCCCTGGGTAGCTGGAATTACAGGCATGTGCCACCATGCCTGGCTAATTTTATATTTTTAGTAGAGATGGGTCAGGCTGACCATGTTGGTCAGGCTGGTCTTGAACTCCTGACCTCAGATGATCCACCCACCTCATCCTCCCAAAGGGCTGAGATTGCAGGTGTGAGCCAGCACACCCGGCTTTTTTTTTTTTTTTTTTTTTTTTTGGAGAGGGAGTCTCACTTTGTTGCCCAAGCTGGAGTGCAGTGGTGTGATCTCGGCTCACTGCAACCTCCACCTCGCAGGTTCAAGCAATTCTCCTGACTCAGCCTCCTGAGTAGCTGGGATTACAGGCGCACACCACCATGCGCAGCTAATTTTTGTATTTTTAGTAGAGATGGGGGTTTCACTATGTTAGTCAGGCTGGTCTTGAACTCCTGACCTCATGATCTGCCTGCCTCAGCCTCCCAAAGTGCTGGTATTACAGGCGTGAGCCACTGCGCCCAGCTGAGACTCTGTCTCTAATTAATTAAATAAATGAATAAATAAATAAATAATTTTTAAAAAACCCTTAGGGGCCCAGCACAGTGGCTCACACTTGTGATCCCAGCAGTTCGAGAGGCTGAGGCAGGAGGATGGTTTGGGTCCGGGAGATCCAGGCTATAGTGAGCCATGATGGCACCACTAGACTCCAGCCTGGTTAACAGAGTAAAACCCTATCAAGAAAAGAAAAACAAAACCTAACAAACCCAGAAATCCATCCTGCTCGAATAGCACTGTGGCTGAACATCGGTTGACACATGTTGCAGTAATTATTTTGATGTCTGTGAATGTCCTTGGCTGATTTCTGTATTAGGGCCAGGGTGATTTCCTTTCGTTTCCAATATTTAAGTTATGTCCTGGTTTACTGTGACGATATTTCTATTGTGGGAAACATAGAAGCATTAACATGTACGTAGCAAGGTCCCTCTGATTCTTGGGGCTCAGGATAATCACAGTCAAGAGGGGAGGGTTTTACACCTGAATCCAGGTCATGCTGCGTGCTTAACTCCACATCCTGATTTGTCACACAATGGCATACCCTGAGAATTTCCCCGCGCTGCTAAAACCGAGGCAGCGTTCCGTTTTGCTGGTGATATCACGTCCCACGGGGCGGATGTGCCAGGGAGCGTTCTGTCATTTCCCAGGACTGGACATTCCTTTCTGTAAGTGTTGATGTTTGAAATAT
>CM052655.1:123417244-123465971 GCA_028533165.1 Leontopithecus rosalia
GCCTGTAATCCCAGCTACTCAGGAGGCTGAGGCAGGAGAATTGCCTGAACCCAGGAGGCGGAGGTTGCGGTGAGCCGAGATCGCGCCATTGCACTCCAGCCTGGGTAACAAGAGCGAAACTCCGTCTCAAAAAAAAAAAAAAAAAAAAAAAAAAAAAGAAATATCTCACACACCTGTACCTGTGTCCCTGTTGACATTTCCAGCGTCACCTGCAGGACGCCATGGGACACCCATGAGCCCCGGCATATCTCCTAACACCACTGCCATGCTGCTCTCCAGGGCTGCTCCAGGTCCTGCCCCAGGTGCCGGCTGAGGGAGCTGCGGTGCCTGGTTCCAACCCAGGACGGGAGCAGCATGGAGGACACTGAGGATGTCATCACCACCCTAGGTCTGTGTTAGGTCTAGATTAGCCTGCATTAAGAAGAAGGTGTTATGTGCGGTTTTTTTGTTTTGTTTTGTTTTTTTAAACAGAGTCTGGCTTTGTCGCCCAGGCTGGAGCGCAGTGGCACAATCTTAGCTCACTGAAACCTCTGCCTCCTGGGTTCAAGTGATTCTCCTTCCTCAGCCTCCTGAGTAGTTAGGATTATAGGCCTGCGCCACCACACCCAGGTAATTTTTGTATTTTTAGTAAAGACGGGTTTTCACCATGTTAGCCAGGATGGTCTTGATCTCCTGACTCTGTGGTCCACCTGCCTTGGCCTCCCAAAGTGCTGGGATTACAGGCATGAGCCACCGCACCTGGCCTGGTGCATCTGTTTATAACTTAGAATTCCTCTTATCCTTTAGTGGACCTTCTGTAGCTTCTCTAGCCATTTTCCACTGGGTCTTTTAAATGGTCTTACGGACTTTATGGCTTCCTTTGACATTAAAAATGTTACCCTTGTGAAACAGTCAGTATTTTTACAAAGATCATCCTCAGTCTGTTGCGTGGGGTGAGGGTTCCCTTTGTACATTTGGTTTTTTTGGGACAGGGTGCAGCCCCAGCCAGATGGCGCGCACCTCTCCAGGCAGCGGCAGCTTGCTCTGCTGCGCTTTGATTTCCCTACAGAATTAATATGTGTTCGTCCTGGAGAAAATAGGAGATAAAGGTGAGAGAAAAGGAGAACCCAAATCAAGGGATCCCCACCACACAGATACTTCCTTAACACTTTGGATTAATATGTATCCTGTCAGTATTTTTCTGTGCCTGAAAATAGATGTTTTACATGTATAATCATGAACATGTAAATACATACTTTACATGGACGTGCATTTTCACACAAATTTTTTTGAGACAGACGTTTGTTATCGTTGCCCAGGCTGGAGTGCAGTGGCGCAATCTTGGCTCAATGCAACCTCTGCCTCCTGGGTTCAAGCAATTCTCCTGCCTCAGTCTCAAGAGTAGCTGGGATTGGCTGGGCACATTGGCTCACATCTGTAATCCCAGCACTTTGGGAGGCCGAGGCGGGTGGATCACGAGGTTAGGATATCGAGACCATCCTGGCCAACATGGTGAAACCCCGTCTCTACTAAAAATACAAAAAAATTAGCTGGGCACGGTGGCAGGTGCCTGTGGTCCCAACTACTCGGGAGGCTGAGGCAAGAGAATGCTTGAACCCAGGAGGCGGAGATTGCAGTGAGCTGAGATCGCACCACTGCACTACAGCCTGGGCAACACTTTGAGACTGTTGAAAAAAAAAAAGAGTAGCTGGGATTATAGGCACCCACCACCATGTTTGGCTAATTTTTTGTATTTTTAGTAGAGACAGGGTTTCACCACGTTTCTTGACCTGGCTGGTCTCAAACTCCTGACCTCAGGTGATCCGCTGCCTCAGCCTCCCAAAGTGCTAGGATTACAGCTGTGAGCCACCATGCCCGGCCTTTTTTTCCCTTTTTTTTTTTTTTTGAGATGGAGTCTGGCTCTATTGCTCAGGCTGCAGTGCAGTGGTGTGATCCTGGTTCACTGCAACCACCACCTCCCGGGTTCAAGTGATTCTTCCACCTCTGCCTCCCAAGTTGCTGGAATCACAGACACGTATCACCATGTCCAGCTATGTTTTTGTATTTTTGTTAGAGATGGGGCTTTGCTATGTTGCCCAGGCTGGTCTTGAACTCCTGAGCTCAAGGGATCTGTAAGCTTTGGCCTCCCAACGTGCTGGGAGCTGGCCTTTTTTCGGCTACTTTTTTTTTTCTTTGAAATGGAGTCTTGCTCTATCACCGAGGCTGGAGTACAGTGGTGCAATCTGGGATCACTGGCAACCTCTGCCTCCCAGGTTCAAGCAATTCTCCTGCCTCAGCTTCCTGAGTAGCTGGAATTACAGGCACATGCCACCATGCCTGGCTAATTTTTTGTATTTTTAATAGAGATGGGGTTTTACCATGTTAGCCAGGCTGGTCTCGATCCCCTGACCTTGTGATCTGCCCACCTCAGCCTCCCAAAGCACTGGGATTACAGGTGTGAGCCACCATGCCCAGCCTCAGCTACTTTTAATTCACTATTTCTGCCAGCTGTAGAAGATCCTCAGGTTCTACCATGGCTCACCTAACCCTGTTCTACTCTACAACCCTGGGGTTGATTCCAGGTCTCACTCAGCAGTGATCTCAGCGGTCTGAGAGCTCCTGACCATCCCCCCCACAGCTCCCCAGAAAGTGCCTCCAGGAGGAAGGCGCTGCTGTACCTGTGTGACGTTTCCTCCTCAGCCTCAGGGATGGCCACATGCTCTAGCCACTGGAGTGGATTCGGCAGGGCCTGTCTAGGGGTTCGGCAGCTTTGTCCCTCTGCCACAGCATGGGCTGGGCAGGGGCCTGGACGCCCAAGGCTGCTTCCTCAGCCCGGCTCCTGGTGAGAAGAGCAGGGCTCTGTGGGCTGGAGCCACCAACGGCCCAGTGCTGGCCCTGGAGAAGGCCCTTGCCACTCACCTGATTGGGCCCTCACCCACTCCTTGACTTCGGCAGGGCCTGCTGGGTGTCTGTGTCATCGTAGCCCAGGCTGAGGAGATGGATGCCTTTCCAAGGAGCCTGGGGTCCTGGCACCCGACTGGAAACCCCTGAGCCTTCACCCCAGGTGGAGGGTCCTAGTGAAGCCGGTGGGCGGAGGAAAGGCCTCGGCCCATCCTGTCCTGTGGCCGGGGGTTGGGACTTCCTCTTTTTAACCACTGGAGTCCTATCCAAGTGTTAGGAACCTCGAGGCTTTAACTTATTAAAAAATAATAACCCCTACAACCTCCGCGGGCCCCTGGGCAGCATGTGGTAGGAGCTCGGCAGTGGCTTTTAGGTGTTCTCCTGCGACCCCAGGGCGCTGAAGGACCCTCTGTGCCCAGCTGCCCCAGTCACCCAGAGAGGTTTCTACGAAACCAAGCTCCTGCTTTAAAGAAAAAGTTACCAGAAAAAGCATCTGTGCTCCAAACACGGGGGTGTGCTCACACCATGCCAGGCCACGGGGTCACGGGGAGGGGTGCTTCCCAGCCTTCAGGGATCTCCTCCTGTGACCCACAGAGAAGCACGAGCACGGCATTGTCTTCCAACAGAGGAGGGCAGTGCAAGTAACAGGTTCTGACTAAAAGAGACTCTCATCACCCAACGGACATGTGTCCACTTGGAAAATACAGAAGACCACAGTCTCATCACCACCATCCCACCTTAAGAACAACAAAGGTGGCCAGGCGCGGTGGCTCAAGCCTGTAATCCCAGCACTTTGGGAGGCCGAGGCGGGTGGATCACGAGGTCCAGAGATTGAGACCATCCTGGTCAACATGGTGAAGCCCCGTCTCTACTAAAAATACAAAAAATTAGCTGGGCACGGTGGCGCGTGCCTGTAATCTCAGCTACTTGGCAGGCTGAGGCAGGAGAATTGCCTGAACCCGGGAGGCGGAGGTTGCGGTGAGCCGAGATTTCGCCATTGCACTCCAGCCTGGGTAACGAGTGAAACTCCGTCTCAAAAAAAAAACAAAGGTAAATGGAGCCGCACGTGTGTTTCGTGCCCCCGCCTTCCTGCCTGGCAGAAGCATTTATGCAGACCCACCGTATGGGTACTTGGGGCCACTCTGGTACAGAATGTGTGGGTCACATCCTGACCCCTGGCAGCTGCAAAACCTCACAGGCCACCCTCTCCTCTTCCGTCACTTGGGATGGGACTGAGCTGTCATGTCTGTTAAGGGCTCACAACGGTGCCTGGCACAGTGGAGGGGCGAAGCTCAATGGTGGCAGCTGGTGCCAAGCTCCACTGTGCATGGCTTCGTCACCCCGCGTCTCCTCACTTGACCCCCCGTTGTACTCCCCGCCTGACTTAGATGCTGGCACACAGGCATGATGTGTCAGGCGGCCCATCCGTCTGACTACAAGTGCATAGCGCCAGGTCCAGCAGCTCTGTACACCCAGTTCTGGGGTCAGTGGGTACCTGTGTCCTGCCCTGCCTGTCCTCCTGGGGTATGCTACCCCCTCTCTGGACACGGTCACTTCTACCCCTACCCTGTCTCAAAGGTGTGAGATCCACAGGCCCTCAGCCCACAGAGCAGCCATGTTAAGACAATACCCCAGTCGGCTGGCCAAGGTCAGACAGACCCTCACGGCTCTCAGCATACCACCCCAGAGGAGGCGGGAGCATGTCGGAAACACAGACTCCCTTGTTCTCTCCGAAGTGCTACCCTGGCTTTAAACAGTCGCAGCTGCTTGTAGCTCTAGATGCAGGAGTTACAGCTGGAGGCTGAGCTCTCTCAAGGGAGGAAGCATTGGCATGAAGGCCGTTGCAGAAGGAGCTGACGGGGCACTGGGGTGGCAAGTCCTGTGGGCCAGGGAACAGACCAGCTCCAAGTCAATTTGTCAGGCGTGATCTGTTTCAGGAAAACTAGTTGTAGACAAGACACGAGGCGGAGAGAAAGCAACTGTGTAAACTGTGAAACGAGGAAACAGAGGTGCCAGAAAAGCGTTTCCTAAATCCCGGCGCAGCATGTGCTGCCTCTGGCAGAGCCACTGCCACACCGATGGGGCGGCACCCTCCCTCGGCCCCGGCGGCTCTAGCCATTGCCTCCTTTGCTCGGGTCGCCCAGTTCACTGCGCACCCCAGGGCCAGGAGCCGGCCTTGCCCCAGACTCTCGTTCTCCGTTGTCCTGAGTGAAACTCAACAGCGACGCTGCCAAGGAGGCTCGGGCGCGGAGAGGGCAACGGGGGCATCTGGGAGCCCTGGGGCTGAGCTCGGGAGCCTGGTGCCCCCGCGGCCGCCAGCCAGGCCCGGCCACCTCCCTGCCGCCTCCCGGCCGCCTCCCTGCCGCCTCCCGGCCGCCTCCCTGCATCCCCGGGAACCGGCGCGGGGGAGGGGCTCGGGGACGGGCGGGGACAGCACATCGGCGCCCACCCAGCGGGGGTCGGCAGGGGACGGGGCGCCGGGGGCAGCGGGGCGGGGAGCAGGCGGGAAAGCGTCGAGGCCGGGGATTCCGCACGTGGGGAGGCGGGCATCGCAGAAAGACGAGAGCGTTCCTTAGGGGCGGCGCCCGAGGCCGGCCGGAACCCGGTGGACTCCCGCGTCGCTCCCGGCCCCTGCCCGCTGCTCCCGGGGGGCGGGGCGGGGCGCACCGGGCGGGGCCTGTGCGCAGGCGCGCGAGTGCGCGCTCCGGCGCGCCGGCGGGCGGGGACGCCCCGCCGGGCGCCGCAGGAGGAAGCGCGCGCGCACCTCACTTCCGGCGAGCGCTGCGCCGGTGGCGATTGGGCCCGAGGCGGCGAGCTCGCGCGTAGCCCAGCCAATCCGCGGCCTCGGCGGGGGTCGGAGGGCGCCGGGCGCGCGCGGGGCGGCCGGGGGCGCGCGGGGCGCGGGCGGGGCGCCGGGCGGGGCGGGGCGGAGCGGCCGCAGCTCGTCGCCGCCCGCGGGCCTGTCCGACGCCCGGGCCCGGCCCGTCCCCTCCGCCGCCCGGCAGCCATGTGACCGCGCCGCCGCCCTCCGCGCGCCCCGCCCGCCCGCCGCGCATCCGCGGCCCGGCCGCAGCCCCAGGCCGCCGAGGGAGCGGCGGGGCCGGCGCCATGGCCGAGCGAGGCCGCCTCGGCCTCCCCGGCGCGCCCGGCGCGCTCAACACGCCGGTGCCCATGAACCTGTTCGCCACCTGGGAGGTGGACGGCTCCAGCCCCAGCTGCGTGCCCAGGTACGCGCCGCCTGCCGCGCTTTGTTCCCGCCCGGCACCTGCCGGGGGTGTCCGGGCCGCGGCCTCCGCGCGCCCCCCGGCCCGGGCCGCCCAGCGGAGCTCCAGCCGCCCCCCGCGGCTCCGCCCGCGGCCCCGCCAGCCCGCCGGCCGGACGCGCGCAGCCACCGCCCCCCGCAGCGCCAGCGAGCGCGGCCCGGGCGCCCCAGGTCCCAAGCGCCGAGCCGGGGGCCGCGCTCAGCTTCCGAGGACCCCGTGGTGCTCAGGCCCGGCGGGACCTCGGCGCTCCCGGGCGGCGCTCACCTGGCTCGCCGCAGCCACACCTGCGCACCTGCCTCAGTGCAGCGCCGGCCGGGGCCACGAGGGCGCTTCCTCTCGCGTCCGGCGACAGTGTCAGACCCCGGCCTGGAAGCCAGCGCCGGCTCACGGGGCGCGCAGGTCTCGGTTGTACGGTCCGTGCAGCGCGCGTGGAGATGCCCGGTCCTGCGGGGCGGGGTCGTCCTCGCCGGTACCTGGTTGGCGCTGTCTCTCATGTGGAGACGTCGCCAAGTCAGTACTGCCGCTTGCGCCCCCCTTGATCTTGCCCTTGCCTGAAGGCTGGCTGCTCTGCACTTGGTAGGGGGGCGCCCGGTCGCCCAGCGGTAACGACTGGACAGGGTTTACCCTCCGGCCATAGCCCAGCCTCCTTTGGACTTGTAGGCTCCCTGTTTCTCCCGCTCAGTTGGAAACTTGTGTGATTTCTTCGTGACTTGTTAGTTCCTGCTCAGGAAGCTCCCAGGCTAAGGAGGAGAGAGTCACACTCGCCGGAAAAGTTCTGGTTCTAGAGTAGACAGCAGGCTGAAAGAGGAGGCAGGTGGGCATTCTAGCTAGCAGGATTAGGGTGGGAGTGTGCACGCGCTCTCCCTGGGGAGATGGGAGGGTGAGCGGACCTCCCAGGCACTGGAAGTGGCCAGTGTGCCTTGGAGGGGGTGCAGGTGGCATTGAGTCGTTCCACCGCCGGCTAGTCTGCTGCAGGTGCCTCTGGTGCTCTGCCGTGGCTCCCACAACCTGCATTTCCGAGCGTGGTGTTAGAATTGCCCTCTTGGACTGCAGGGCTGGGACCTCAGGGCATTGGCTTTGCTGAGTGGACAGGAAGGATGCCCACCCCACACGACTCTTGCACCTGTGTCCATGTGAGACCTAAGGGTCAGCATTTGCCCAAAGTCTAGGGCTGAGCACTGCAGATACGCCTACTTGCCCTTCTTCTGGGAAGTATCTGGGGCCTCAAAGCCAAAGCCAGGAGCATCTCCCCAGGCTTGGCTGCCTCTCTCTTCCAGGCCTTGGCGATTGCCCTAGTGTCAGGTCTCACAGCCCCACAGCCTGTCTCCTCTCTGTCCCTCTGAGTCACTGCCTCACCCACAGCCCCAGGACCTTCTACTGGCTGTGGGCCCTCCCCTGCCCCAGCACTGCAGCACACAGCCTGCCCTTGCTGTCTCCACAGCTGCTTCCTGGGGCTCTCCAAATGAGCAGCAAAGTCTTTAACCCGAGGGAGGTGGGGGCCTTATCAGCCCCACTGTGGAGCTGTCCTCTATTCTCGATGGGCCTAGTCTAGAAAGCCCTCTCTCGTGTCTGTGAGGAGGGCATGGGTAGGGCAGGTGGGGTAGGATCGGGGCACCTGGGCTGGGCAGCACTAAGTGCTAGGGGTCTGTGGCTCTGGCCTGGACAGGGCTGGGGGAAGGGTAGGTAGGAGGACAGGGCTTGCTCTGTGGGTGTGGGGTTAGTTGATGGGCGGAGGGGCGGCTGGCGCAGCTGTCAGGGTGGGAAGATGCAGTTTGTTGGTGGAACAGGCTCAGCCTCGTGATAAGCTCCTGCCCTTCCCTGTCCTGGAACACAGCCCCACGTGGTGGGCTTGCCCCAGCTTTTCTTTGTGCTTTTTTCCGCCTGTTCATGCACCCTCAGACAGTCTGCTACTTAGTTTTGCTTATTTGGGACTCTACATAAAGGATTTCATTCCTCCTGTGCTCTTTTGTACGCCTCACGTTGCCCAGCCATTAAGTTTCTGGGCTGCGTCTGCTGATGGCTTCCGGTGTGTTCTCTGCTGCATACTATTCCCTGGCATGATAGCAGCCCAGCTCTGATTCTGTCAAGGGACCCTGGCTTGTTTCCAGTTCTTTGGCTACCTACAGGCCACGTGCTGCTGTGGACATCCTTGTGCCTGTCTTCTGCCTGTGACTCTCTGGATGCCCAGGGCCTGTCTTAAGCATGTGCTGCCAGCTAGCAGGATTAGGGTGGGAGTGTGCTCGTGCTCAGCGTTACTGCTGGCAGTTTTCCAGAGTGGTTGTGCCTGTTCCGGCCCCCACCGACAGGGACGAGAGTCCCCACTGCTCCGTATTTGTGCCAGCATCTGACTTTTTAATTTTTGCCAGTCTGGTGGGTGTGAAATGGTATCGTAGTTGTAACTTGAATTTCTCTGATTACTAATTTAGGCCATTTGTACTTCCTTGTCAGTGAAATTCCTGTTCTTTTGCCAGTTTTCTTTCTCTTTTATTCTGCTTGATGAGTTTCAGTAGTTTCTTTAGGGATAGTCATCCTTTCTTGGCTAACTGTTGAAAACGTCCCCGTCCAATTCTGAGCGTCTCCCAGGCCTTCCGTCCTTCCGCTGCACCCCCGTGTCGGCCGGGCGGAGTGTGCACACTGACCGTCTGCCTGGCTGCGGTGCTGGTCTCGTTTTAGTTCTCCTGGGAGGCAGCTGGAGAAGTCTGTCCCTGGGAGTGAGTACCGGGGCACGCCAGGCTGTTGCTGGGGAGGCCTGTACACTGGTACCGGGGCACGCCGGGCTGTTGCTGGGGAGGCCTGTACGCTGGTACCGGGGCATGCCGGGCTGTTGCTGGGGAGGCCTGTACGCTGTTTCCTTGCGGCACTTTCGGCTCAGCACTGTTAGAAATGGTGCTCCTAGGTGGGCCATGGGGTATGTGACAGTGCCCATCTGTGGCCTCCGCCAGCTGGGTTCCCAGAGCGTATTCCGGGTGCCCATGTCCCTGAGCGCCCTCACCCACTCTTCAGCAGGGGCTGGGCAGCTTTGTACCTTGCTCTTCCCACTTCATTGTCTTTTCTGTTGATGTTTACTAATTTGTTTTTATTTTAATTAATTAATTAATTTATTTATTTTTGTAGAGACAAGGTCTTCCTATGTCGCCCAGACTGGTCTTGAACTCCTGGGCTCAAATGATCCTCCCAAAGTGTTGAGATTACAGGTGTGAGCCACTGTGCCTGGCCATCTTTTTGTTTTTTAGAGACTGAGCCTCACTTTGTGTCCCAGACTGGGAGTGCAGTGGCTCAATCATAGCTCCTTGTAACCTCTAAATCCTGGACTCAAGGAGTCCTCCAGCATCAGCTTCCTGAGCAGCTGGGACTACAGGTGTGCCCCACCATGCCTGTCTAATTAAAAATTTTTTTTTGTAGAGGCAGGGTCTCACTGTGTTGCCCAGGCTGATCTCCAACTCCTGGCTTCAAAAGATCCTCCCATCTCAGTCTCCCAAAGTGCTAGGAGTACAGGCACAAACCACCATGCATGGTCTAGAATTACCTTTTTTTTTTTTGAGACGGAGTTTCGCTCTTGTTACCCAGGCTGGAGTGCAATGGCGCGATCTCAGCTCACCGCAACCTCCTCCTCCTGGGATCAGGCAATTCTCCTGCCTCAGCCTCCCGAGTAGCTGGGATTACAGGCACGCGCCACCATGCCCAGCTAATTTTTTGTATCTTTAGTAGAGACGGGGTTTCACCATGTTGACCAAGATGGTCTCGATCTCTTGACCTCATGATCCACCCGCCTCGGCCTCCCAAAGTTCTGGGATTACAGACTTGAGCCACCGCGCCCGGCCCTTAGAATTATCTTTAAGTTTCACACAAAGCCACATTTGGTTTATAATGGGAAGTTCTCTGACTCTGTAGAGCAGGTTGGAGAGACTTGACCTTTGTATGGTAGTGTCTTCTAATTCATGAACAAGCTATCTCTCTACTTGGGTCTCTACAATGTATTTTGAGAGCTTTACAAAGTTCTTCTGTCATGCATAGTTTTGTTAGATTTATTCCTAGATGCTTGTATTTTAGAAGTCGTTGGTAAAAGTCAGCTTTTTATTATGTTTGTTGCCAATATATAGAAATTCAGTTGATTTTTGAAATCAGTGATTTTATTATTTTTAACCTAGTAGCTTATCTGTAGATTATTTTGCGTTTTCTAAGTGTGTTTTATCTTTTGCAGAAGGCAAAGTTGTTTCTTTTCAGTCTTCATCCTTTTATTCCTTTTTCTTGCCTGACTGTGGATTGTCACAGTGCGGTGTTGAATATGGATAATTGTGTGGATACCTTGTTGTGCTCTGGCCTTAAGGAAGGTCTCCAGTGTTTTACCACCAGGGATGATGTCTGCTGCGACTTTCTGTGGATGCCCTTTATGCAGTGAAAACGCCCCATCCTATTCATGACTTGCAAAGGCTTTAAAGAAACTGTTATGAATGGATGTGGAATATAATCAAATACTTTTATTTAGAGCATTATGTAATTTTTCTCATTTCATTGTTAGTGTGGTAAATTCCATAAATTGATGTATGTATTTCTGAGATGGAGTCTTGCTCAGTGCCCAGGCTGGAGTGCAGTGGCGCAATCAGCCCGCACAACCTCTGCCTCCCAGGTTAAAATGATGCTTCTGCCTCAGCCTCCTGAGTGCCACGTGCCACCACGATTAGCTGAGTTTTGTGTTTTCAGTAGAGACGGGGTTTCACCATATTGTTCAGGTTGGTCTTGAACTCCTGACCTCCTCATGCCCCCGCCTCAGCCTCCCGAAGTGCTAGGATTTACAGGCATGAGCCACCTTGCCTGGCCCATCAATTGATTTTCTAACATTAACCTAATCTTCAAAAAATACCAGTTTAGTCATAGTGTATTACCCTTTTTAAAAATTGGTAGATATTTATTTATTGTTTTGGAACAGGATCTTGCTCTGTTGCCTGGGCTGGAGTGCAGTGGCCTGATATGGCTCAAGCAATCCTCCTGCCTCAGCCTCTTGAGTAGCTGAGACCACAGATGCATGCCACTGGCCCACTAGTTTTAAATTTTTTATAGAGACAGGACCTCACTATGTTGTTCAGGCTGATCTCCAACTCCTGGCCTCAAGTGATACTCCCACTTCAGCTCTGTCTCAGAGAGCTGGAACTCCAGCTCCATCCACATTGCTGGGTTTAGATGATTAATATCTTGTTTAGGACTTTTGCATCTGTGTCTGGGGTCTATACACTTCCTTTGTAGTCACTATCAAATTTTGGTGCTAAGATTTCCTTGCAAAATGAGATGAATATTTTTTCTTTTGCTATATCGTGGTGTAGCTTACGTAAAACTGGAATCATTTGTTACTTGATGTTTGGGATAATTCACTTACAAAATAACCTGACTGGCTGGGCCTGCATGGTTCACACCTGTGATCCCAGCACTCTGGGAGGCTGAGATGGGTGGATTACCTGAGGTTAGGAGTTCGAGACCAGCCTGGCCAACATGGTGAAACCCCATCTCTACTAAAAATGCAAAAATTAGCTGGGTATGGTGGCAGCCGCCTGTAATCTAAGCTACTTGGGAGGCTGAGGCAGGAGGATTGCTTGAACCCAGGAGGTGGAGGTTTCAATGAGCTAAGATCGCACCATTGCACTCCAGCCTGGGCAACGAGAGTGGAACTCCATTTCAAATAAATAAATAAGTAACCAACCTTGAATTGAAGTTTCTTTGTGGGAAATTAAGCTACTGATTCCATTTCTTTACTGTTTGTAGGACACTTCTTACTTCAGTTAGTTTGAAAAGTTGAGCTGGGTGCAATGGCTCACGCCTGTAATCCCAGCGCTTTGGGAGGCTGAAGTGGTTAGATCACCTACGGAGTTAGGGACCAGCCTGACCGATGTGGTAAAAGCCCATCTCTACTCAAAATACAAAAATTAGCTGGGCGTGGTGGTGCACACCTGTCCCAGCTTGCTACTTGGGAGGCTGAGACAGGAGATCCCTTGAAGCCAGGAGGTGGAGGCTGCAGTCAACTGAGGTTGCACCAGTGCACTCCAGCCTCGGCAACAGAGTGGGCCTCTGTCTTGGAAAATAAATAAAATAAAAGTTGTATTTTTCTGAATATTTGTTTCATCCATATTTTCAAGTTTATTGGCATAAAGTTGTTCAAACACTTGTTATTTTTTATGTTCTTTTAAAAGCATTTAAGTGATTTTTGTTTGAGACGGCTTTTTGTTGCCCAGGCTGGAGTGCAGTGACGCAATCTCGGCTCACTGCAGCCTCTGCCTCTGGGCTTCAAGTGATTCTACTGCCTTGGCTTCCTGAGTAGCTGGGATTACAGGCATGCGCCACCAAGCCTGGCTAATTGTTGGTTTGTTTTGAGATGGAGTCTTGTCATTGCAGCCTCCACCTTTTAGGTTCAAGCTGTTCTCCTGCCTCAGCCTTTCTAGTAGCTGGGACTATAGGCGTGTGCCACCACACCCGGCTGATTTTTGTATTTTGATTGTTTCACCATGATGGTGAACTGACTCAGTGATCCACCCACTTTGGCCTCCCAAAGTGCTGAGATTATAGGCGTGAGCCACCGCGCCCGGCCAGTTTTTGTATTTTCTAATAGAGACAGGGTTTCACCATGTTGACCAGGCTGGTCTCGAGCTCCTGACCTCAGATAATCCACCTGCTTGGCCTCCCAAAGTGCTAGGATTGCAGGGACAAGACACTGCGCCCAGCCTATTTATATTCTTCCAGAGACCAGGTCTTTCTATGTTGCCCAGGCTCGTCTCAAACTCCTGATCTCAAGCAATCCTCCTGCCTTGGCTTCTAAGGGATTATAGGCATGCATTACCCTGCCTGGCCATTAAAAAAAAATTTTTTTTCTTTTTTTTTTTGAGACGGAGTTTCGCTCTTGTTACCCAGGCTGGAGTGCAATGGCGTGACCTCGGCTCACCGCAACCTCCGCCTCCTGGGTTCAAGCAATTCTCCTGCCTCAGCCTCCCGAGTAGCTGGGATTACAGGCACGCGCCACCATGCTCAGCTAATTTTTTGAATTTTTAGTAGAGACGGGGTTTCACCATATTGACCAGGATGGTCTCGATCTCTTGACCTCATGATCCACCCGCCTCAGCCTCCCAAAGTGCTCAGATTACAGGCGTGAGCCACCGTGCCCAGCCCTAAAAAATTTTTTTTTTAAGAAATAGGGCCTTGCCGTGTTGCCCAGGCTGGAGTGCAGTGGTGCGATCATAGCTCACTGTAACCTTGAACTCCTGGGCTAAAGTGATCTTCAGGCTTCAGCCCTCTGAGTAGGCGGGGCCACAGGCATGTGCCACCATGCCCAACCATTTTTTTAAAAAAAATCATTTGTAGAGATGGGTCTCACCATGTTGCCTGGGCTGGTCTCAAACTCTTGGCTTCAAGTGATCCTCCCACCTCAGCCTCCCGTAGTGCTGGCAAGTTCCGCAGTGCTGTCCTCTTTTAATTCCTCATCATTACTGTTCGTGTGGGCTGAGATGCACCCACCTGCTCTAGCTCCCCCAGGGACTTATTCATTTTGAAAAATGAATATTGCTGTTCTATTATAATTTCTTAAATACAATCAGCTCATTATTCTTCCTCCTAAGTAATGCTTTAGCTACATTTAATAAGCTTTTACATGTAGTATAATTCAAATACAGTATTTCTAAATTTTCATTATTCCTTCTTTTTCTTGAGACGGAGTTTCGCTCGTTACCCAGGCTGGAGTGGAGTGCAATGGCGCGATCTCGGCTCACCGCAACCTCCGCCTCCTGGGATCAGGCAGTTCTCCTGCCTCAGCCTCCTGAGTAGCTGGGATTACAGACATGCACCACCATGCCCAGCCAATTTTTTGTATCTTTAGTAGAGACGGGGTTTCACCATGTTGACCAGGATGATCTCGATCTCTTGACCTCATGATCCACCCGCCTCGGCCTCCCAAAGTGCTGGGATTACAGGCTTGAGCCACTGCGCCCGTCCTCATTATTCTTTCTTTAACCTTATGCAATATTTTAAAGGTTCTTACTGTCCAAACGTGGTTTCTGAATTATTTTCTACTGCCAACTCTCTTCTGTTTTTTTCCCTACTTATTTCTAATTTAGTTATGTTGTAGTCAGAGAAGGTGGTCAATATGACACCAAGTTTCTAACATTGTTTGGAACCTGGCTAGGTGTGGTGGCTCACGCCTGTATCCCAGCACTTTGAGAGGCTGAGGCGGGCAGATCACCGGAGGTCAGGCGTTCAAGACCAGCCTGGAAAACATGGTGAAACCCCATCTGGACTAAAAATACAAAAATTTGCCAGACATGGTGATGTGCACCTGTAATCCCAGCTACTTGGGAGGCTGAGGCATGAGAGTCAGTTGAACCCAGTAGGCGGAGGTTGCAGTGAGCCGAGATTGCGCCACTGCACTCCAGCCTGGGTGGTAGGTGAGACTCCATCTCAAAAAAAATTTTTTTTGGAACTTGCTTTATGGTTCAGTATGAGGTCAATTTTCATACATGCTCTGTTTGTACTTAAAAGGAATGTGTGTTTGGCAGTGGATGGTGCAGTATTTGATATCTGTCCATTAAATCAAGCTTGCTTTTTTGTGGTCTTCAAGTCTGTTCTTTTTTTTTTTTTTTTGAGAGTCTTGCTCTGTTGCCAGGCTGGAGTGCAGTGGCACGATCTCGCCTCACTGCAACGTCCGTCTCCCGGGTTCACGTGATTCCCCTGCCTCAGCCTCCTGAGTAGCTGGGACTGCAGGCGTGTACCAGGCTAATTTTTTGTATTTTTAATAGAGATGGTTTCACCATGGCCAGGATGGTCTCAGTCTCCTGACCTCATGATCTGCCTGCCTTGGCCTTCCAAAGTGCTGGGATTATAGGCACGAACCACCGCGCCCTGCCACTTCATATATTTTTGAGGCGATGTTATTTAGTACATACATGTTTAGAATTATAATTCTAGGTGTTTTGAGCTTTTTATCATTGTGTAACTGCTTTTCTATCTAGTAATGCTTTTGTCTTAGTGTTGACTTTGGTGTCAGCATTCTTTCGGATAATTTTCCCTGTTATCTATTTTTCTACCCTTGCTAAAAACCTTAAAAATGTATATCCTTACATGTTAGGTGTGTCTTTGGTTATACAGAATGTGTCTAGATTTCATTTTCATTCACTGTGACCATGTTTGTTTTGAACTGGAACATTAATTTCACTTACGTTTATCCAAATTGCTGATATTTGGATTCATGTCTACTGTTTCATTTTGTGCTTTTTATTGTCATGTATTTTCGTTTGTATTTCTTTTGTGTTACCTTATTTTGCATTGATTTTTAAATTTCATTCCCCCCCTTTATTAGCGAAATTTATCATTACTTTTATTTCTTTAGCAGTTACCCTGTAAATTTTTTTTTTGAGACAGTGTCTCATTCTCAAAAAAGAGAGTGAGACTCCATCTCAGTGAGCCGAGATCGCGCCACAGGCTGGAGCGCAGTGGTGCGATCTCTGTTCACTGCAGCTGCCACCTCCCAGGTCAGGTGATTCTCCTGCCTCAGCCTCCGAGTAGCTGGGACTACAGGCGAGTGCCACCACACTCAGCTAACTTTTTTTGCATTTTTAGTAGAGACGAGGTTGCTCCACGTTGGCTAGGCTGGTCTTGAACTCCTGAGCTAAAATGATCTGCCCACGTGGGCCTTTCAAAGTGCTGGGATTACAGGCATGAGCCACCATGCCCGGCCGACCCTGTAAATTTTAATGTGCGTGGTTTATTGTGTCTTTACTTTCCTGCTGATCTACATTGGATTTTAGAGCACCTTATTCTAATCCAGCCCTTTCATATTTATATGCTTTTGTTACGTTGTATTTTAGCTGTTTTAAGAAGCCCACAAGATGTTGTTGCTGTTTTACACTGTGGATATTTGATGAGCTCCAAAACTCACTGCTTCCTTCGTTCCTCATTCTTCTTGCATCTCAGGAACATTTTCCTGCTTCTGTTGGAAATTTGTTCTTAGGATTTCCTGTAGTGAGGATCTGCTGGTAACTAACTAGCTTTTCTTTCTGTTTGTCTGAGGATGCTTTTATTTACCTCACCCTCAGCGGGCGTACGCTGGCTGTAGGGTGCTGGGGTGGCCTGTGCCCCTCCCACGGGTCCAGGCAGGGCGTCCCTGGCTTTGACTCCAGCTTTGCTGTGAGAGGTCAGCGGCCATGACATGCTGGAGGGAGGCGTCTGGGTGGCTTTGTAGGCATGTCACTGTGACCATGTTGCCAGTGGCCGTCTCCTGGTGGGTTCTGCTCTGGGTTCCCTTGTGATGGCCTGAGTCAGGGTTATGGGCTTGCCGACCTCGTGGCTGATGATCCTCATTGGCCCCGGGATGTCCTCAGCCACTCTCTCTTCCGCTGTGCCTCTGCACTGCTCTCTCTCACCTCTGGAGCAACACCTGGACGTGTTGCTCTTCCTGTTGGATCCTCCGCATCTGTAAATGCACAAGGTGGTGTTAGGGGCGGTGGCTGGTTGGGGCAGTGGCTCGTCCCCTCCTCTAGCTTCTGTCTGCGTGCCGGTGCGTCTCCTCAGGATGCGTGTTGCCTGTTGGCCCCACCGGCCTGCACGAGACTCACGGTGGTGCCCCATCTGCCTTGCTCAGTGCCCACAGCCCACACAGTGTAGCTCCTTGGCAGACGTTCCTGAAATGGAACCAAGATGCCACGCCAAGGAGTGTGGTTTCATTTTGAGTGGTGGGGAAGTCGCTGGAGTATTTTGAGCGTGTGTGCTGGAGGGAGCAGTGCTGCTGGAGAGGCGGACCACAGTGGAGGAGGAGACTGCCTCGGGGTGTGCGGGTGGACGCGGGCAGGAGGTGTTGTTGGGGGCTTGGGACTGGACTTTCCGAGGTGGTCCGCAGTGCCCTGGGGAAGACGGGCTGCTCCGAGGGAGGGGCTGAGGAGGCCGACCTGGGCAACTTGGGGCCTGTGGGCTGGGCAGCACTTGAGCAGCACTTGGGCTGGAGCCAAGGGTCAGCAGGGCGGTGCCCTTAGCCTGGAAGATGCACATAGCCTTGGGGATTGGGAGGACCTGGCCTGTCGCCGTGGCCCACACGGTGCGTCCACGCCGGCCTGTCTGCGCAGGCATGCTCTGCTTTCAGGACACAGGCCTAGAGACTTCTGGCTGCTCCGTGCTGCTGTCAGCACTGCAGTTGCCTGGTAGCGGGTCTCATGCTGGGGACTCGCTTTTGTGCAGGAGATGGGGGCAGGGGGCTGCAGTGCCCTTGGGCTAAAGGGTGCTTTCCTTGGATCTGGGCACTAGAACCAGCCCTCTCCCTCTCTCTGCCCACCGTTGTCAGCATGGATCCCAGGAGGGTGTGACGGACTGGGCAGCCATGGTGCTGTGGCAGGGGTGGGGCTGCTGCAGAGACCGGGTCTGCGGTCAGTCACAGCCACTGTGGTCTCATTGGACCCTGTGACGGGTGTGCGGTGGTGGCAGGCAGTGGTGTTGCCAAGGCAGGGTGCTCAGGTGCAGGTGGGAAGGGGTGGCAGGATGGGGGTTGTACAGTGCTTTCCCCAGGACTGGGGGCAGGTGTGGTCTGCTTATTCCTACCTCGACGTGGATGGTCTCTGTAGGATAGGTGCCCACTGAGGACAGCCCCAATGCTTGTGAGCCTCTGGCTCTGCAGTCCGGTGGGGCCTGGTTGGCTCAGCAGCTGCTCTGAGAGGCAGCCCTAAAAATAGCCGAGCGCAGGGAGGCCGTCCCCTTCTGCTCTACAGGGCGTACGGATGTGTGCTCAGCTCAGGCCCGCTCTGCAGTGAGTGAGACCGTGGCTGCTGGTCATGGTGCTGGGGTCGTCAGCAGCTCCTCGAGGGCTGCAGCCTGTGGAGGCCGGCAGTGCCTCGTCTCACCCGGCAGATGGGGGCAGGTGCTCCAGGAGCTCTGGGTAGCACTGGCTGCTGCTGGGCTGCTCTTAGGCCTGGGGCGTTCGTGGCTGTGGCCCCAGGCCCTCTGCAGGGTCAGGGGCCATGCTGGGTGCCCTGGGGTGCAGGTCAGGGGCCGTGCTGGGTGCCCTGGGGTGCAGGTCAGGGGCCGTGCTGGGTGCCCTGGGGTGCAGGCCAGGGGCTGTGCTGGATACCCTGGGGTGTAGGGTCAGGGGCCATGCTGGGTTCCCTGGGGTGCAGGTCAGGGGCCGTGCTGGGTGCTCTGGGGTGCAGGTCAGGGGCCATGCTGGGTGCCCTGGGGTGCAGGTCAGGGGCCATGCTGGGTACCCTGGGGTGTAGGGTCAGGGGCCATGCTGGGTGCCCTGGGTTGCAGGTCAGGGGCCATGCTGGGTGCCCTGGGGTGCAGGTGCCACTCCACAGAGGATTCTAGACCCAAAAGGGGCAGGAGCGGGCAGGGGAAGACCCTGGGGAAGGGGTGGGTTTCCCTTCCTGCTGGGGGTGCCCACGGGCCTGGGCTAAACAACCCACTCTGGGCCTGGCTGTTTCTTGCCACTGCCCCAGTCAGCCTTTCCTCAGCACCCCCTGGCCAAGCTGTGGGTACCCCCTGCCCCAGACACAGGTGGTACCTGGCCGAGTGCAGAGACACGCTGTGGCCCAGCCCGAGGGCACTGTCGTTGGGTGGTGGGGGGTCGGTGCTGTGGCTTGGGGGTGGGATGGGGTTGGGGGAGGGTTTGCCTCAAGGCAATGGCTCTCTTTAGGGTACAGCAAGGAGACAGATGGGTTCTGATGACCCCTGAGTCCTGGGACAAGGTAGCATGGGCTTGAGCATGGGAGGGGGCTTGGAGGGGCCCTCAGTCCTCACGCCGCCCTCCCATGACCTCTCGGGCCAGCATCCTGGGCCTTGCTCACAGAGGAGTTGGGCTTCACTGGTCTCTATGGGCTTGAGGCCCAGGCAGTCAGCTGGCTTGGTCCAGTGTTGCATCTCCAGTTTCTGTGTCTCGACTGCCCCATCCAGCCCATATCCCAAAAGAAGCTGTCAGCAGCAGCCGCGCACAGGCAGCCCAGCTCAGGCAGCTCCTGGAGCCGGGGTGCCTTGAGCTGAGCAGTGAAGTGGCCACTTGGTACAACCTCCCTTTCGCCTTCCTGAGGACACCTTTCATCTTGCAGAGATGTGGAGGTGAGCAGTGCTGTGCCCTCCCTGGCAGGGAAGGGTGTGGCTCCATAGCGAGGCAGGCCTGCAGGTGCACATCCCTTTTCTCAATTGTCGTTCTTGTTCTGGTGAGCACAGGGGCTGGACCAAGCTGATGCTGACAGGAGGGAAGGGGCCTGGCCTTCGGCCTCCTTGGGCCCTCTGCTGGGCCCCTCCTCCGTGGCTTTGTTCTCTGCAACCCTCTGTGAGTCCCACATCTGCCTTGGGACAGAGGTGACCAGGGGCCAGTTGACAGCTGGGATGCCACAGCGTCTTTTGTTTAATTTGAGCCTCATTTCTCAGTGTAATTCTGTAGTTGACCTTGCAAGAGGCATTGATGATATTTCTTTATTGTCTGGCCCCCAGCCACGACTTCCCTATTTTTAGATGCGAAAGAACTGGGCACGGGTTTTCATCACTGTTGCGCCCTGGGCTCGTGTGCAGGTGTCTCCGTGCTGCCTTGAGACCAGTGCCTGCTTCCCTGGTCCTGGACACGGGCGGGCAGGACTGCCCCGCAGCAGTCGAGCCGGGCTTGCTCCTGCTCCATTTGAGGGTGGACATAGCACGTCTTCCCAGTCGCCCAGGGAGCACCTCAGGAGGGCGGGCGGCAGGAGGCTGATGCCCTGCTGGCAGGGAGTCCCTCTTGGCCAGGCCTTCCCAGAGCCTCTGAGTGCTGAGGAGAGGGACGGCTGCTCAGGCTTTGGGCAGCGCCTGCTGGTGCCTCTCGTAGGTGCTCCGTGGTGGGCCTGGGAGGGTGGGCCTTCCACATTCTCGGGCTGCCTGTGTGCCAGGGTGGGTGTCAGGTCATGAGGCCCCTCTGTCTGGCCTAGGTCTCTCCTTCCCCACCCACCTCAAGCCTGGGATGTGGCCTGGGTGGGGGGAGCAGATGGAGAGCTTTGGTGGTGGAGACTCACCCTGAGGTCTGGGCTCTCCTGGCCTGAGCATCTGGCTCCCTCGAGCCCACATTCCCCTACAGCCAGGACTCTGCTGTTCCTCGTGGTGGGGCTGCTGTGGCGGCCCTGGGCGGCCCCTGCTCCCTGCCAGCCTGCTCCTTGCAGTCAGTCCGGCCGTTCCTTGGGCTCCCACAGTTTCCAGCTTGGCCCTGGACTTCCTGTTTTCCCACCTAGCTGGATGTGAAGGTTGTTGGGCCTTGGAAAGTTAAGCCGCCACACCCAAATCAGCGCACTCGGCTGGCCTGGCTGCGGCTTCAGCCAGAAATGGAGCTGAGCATGGCCTGTGTTTATAAATACAACACCTATCAGGTCCAGCGTGGCTGTCTCCTGCGGGAGGCATGGGCTTTGGGCGTGAAGAACAGCTGCAAGGCCACAAGGCCAAGGGGCATCTCACCAGCTCGGAGGCCAGCGTGCCTGACCTGGTCGCACAGAGCCAGCCTCGGACTCGAGGGGCAGGGAGGGCAGGCCTTAGCGGGGGTCCAGGAAGGCCGAGAAGCCGCGGTGGTGGCAGCCTGAGAGGCATGTGCCCGGCCAGCTCAGCGCCTGCCACCACTGCCCCTGTGCTCACTGCCTGAGTACTGGGGAATGTCAGCCTGAGGGGTGGGGACCTCAGCTCCCGTGGGCAGCTCCTCCACCAGCCTCTTGCCTCTCAGACCCTTGGCAGGTGGTGACGAGGCCGGGCAGAGTTGTTCTCCTGCTGTGGTCCTGTCAAATTGGGCTCAGGGCAGGGCTGGGAATCACGGCAGGTGTCTGCCACTAGCGCATGGCCTGTGCTGGCGCCAGGGTGGGTGCGTCTCATGCCCTGCCCCTTTCTCGCTGCACTCACCCGGGAGAATGTGGCGGGGCAGAGGGTGGCAGCTGGGCTCTTGGGCTGCACCTGGCTCTGGCGGGCTGTCAAAGGTTTCAGAGGTTTCTTTAATTAGCAACGTGATATCCAGAGATTGCCACTGTGGCTCGTGTGGCTCCCAGCCAGGGAGCGGGAACAGGGACAGCCAGCCCGGCTCACCGGCCCAGGCCACCGCAGGTTTGGCTTCAGAGTTTATCAGAACAGCACCTACCCCAGGATTTGCCAGCCTTCAATGCACCAGGCCCTGCAGGGGTTCCGCTTATTCCCTGGGAAAATTTCCAGCACTGATTGGGGTGACTCTTGGTAGGTGGTTGGGTGTTTCCCTGGTGTGGAGGCACGTGGAGAAGAGGGGGGCAGTTCCTGAAGGGTACGGCTTATGCCCCACCCCACCCCGCCCCCGAAGCAGCCCGCTTTCCTTTGGGGAAGAGGCAGCTGTCCAGGGTTGTCCTCAGCTTGCCTCCTGGAGAATGCCGTCCCTAGAAAGGGGACCCAATAGTGGGACCTGGTGCACACCACCCACTACCTCCCCTGGGCCTTCCTGGGGCTCAGCAGCTCTCGGGAGAGGTGACAGCTCAGGCTGTGGCTGCTCTGTGGATTGGACGTGGACGCTCCGGGCGCTGGATCCGGCAGTGTGGGTGGCCACAGAACAGAGACCCAGAGAACGGGGGCCCTGAGGCTGCTCTCGGGGACGCTGGCAGCAGTTGTGCTCTGGGCTTGCTGTCCCCAAAGCTGGCATATTCTATGAGTGCCACGCACCTGCAGGAGGTACTGCCTGGGGATGGGTGCTGTGGCCGGGCACCCCCGGCAGCCCTACTCGTTGGGCGCGGGCTGGGCTCCCACGCTTAGCACCTTTAGCACCTTTCTGCTGACCTGAGCACCCAGAGTGCAGCAGCAGTGCCATTAGGATTTCCAGCCAGCGGTTTGTGTTAAGAGTGAAAAGAAAACCTTGTTTGATTAGACTCACTGAGAAGAAGATTCCAATGAATCTCCTGCCTGGTGTCTTTGCTGTCGCTCTCTCAGCGCCGGTGGGCCCGGCAGCACGAGGGCATCCTCCTCTCTCAGCCCTGGTGGGCCCGGCAGCACCAGGACATCCGTCCTCCTCTCTCAGCGCCGGTGGGCCCGGCAGCACGAGGGCATCCTCCTCTCTCAGCCCTGGTGGGCCCGGCAGCACGAGGGCATCCGTCCTCCTCTCTCAGCGCTGGTGGGCCCCCAGCACCTCTTTTGCATACTGTTGACTAGAGAGCGGTCAGTTGGAATCTGGAGCTGCAGTCGGGAAATGTGTAGCAGCAGATACTCTAAGCATTCAATGAGTCTTCTCCACCTTGCTGTGGGGTTAATTCTAGGGAGCAGTGGGGAGTGTGCTGGAAGTGAGATCAGAGGGAGGGTGCCCTGAGCCCGGCCCTGCACCTGGGGGCCAGCGTGGCCCTGGATCCTCAGGGCCTCTTCCTTCTCTGTCTGCAGAGGAGGTGGCTTGGGGCGAGCGTGTGCCTTGGAGCAGCAGAGGCCTTTGCGGGGGCGCCTGTGGTTTGCAGGAGCCCTGGCTACGGCTCCCATGTGGTTTCTGTCCCCATCTTCTCCCGGCTTCCCCCGGCCCCTGTGGGCCTGACTTCTCCCGGCTTCCCCCGGCCCCCGTGGGCCTGACTTCTCCCAGCTTCCCTCGGCCCCATGGGCCTGACTTGGCACTTCAAGATTTGCTCCCTAGCAACTGTTACTTTTCCCAGAGGAGAAGCCCCTGGAACCAGGGCCAGCCTGCTGTCACCTGCCCACCGGAACCATCCTGAGTCCAAACTGGCTGAACATCTAGCAGGAGCTCTGGGCCTCTGGGAGCTCTGGGAGGGTCTAGGGTGTTCTAGACCCTTGGGCTCATGGGGCAGTGGAGTGGGGGGCTGGGGTCCTGGGTGCCCTCTGGAGAGACCGCTCTGGTGTCAGCCAAGTGGTGGGCACCTTCTGGGCTTCATGGAAGGCTTCTCACGATGGCTCAGGGAGTCCAGATGGCCTCCTTGTCTAGGTGCACACCTGGAGTCTTTTCCTGGGTGGCTTGGAAGAGGCTTGCAGGGCTGTGATGCCTTGGCTCCTGGAGTCCAGGGAGCAATGACCTCTGCCGCGTGGTGCTGCGCCTCATGGAAAGGAGACCACCAGGCTCCTTTTGGCAGGGCGAGTCTGTGCAGCGGGAGTGTCCGGGCCTAGGACTCAAGCTGTAGCGTGGTGGTGCCAACCAGGAGCCGAGCACAGGCAGGAGATGGAGCTCGACCCTGGGGTCTCCATGTCCACGCCAGGGCCAAGTCCCCAGCTGGGATGCTCTGGGAGGGTGCAGGGTGGGCTCTGGACACCTGCCGGGGGTTTCAGTGAGAACCAGGAAGGGCTGAGCTGCAGTCTCCAAGAAGCCCAGGGTCCATGCATGGGAGGGAACGAAGGGCGTGCAGGTTCCGGGAGGCTCACTGTGGTGATGTCCTCCTTTAGAAGAGGCACACAGAGGAAGGTTACTGTGCTGGGAGTTTTCTTTCCCAACGCTAAATGCTAACCTCCTGGGAGGGAGTGGGTCACACGGGCATCACCCCTGCCCCTGACTCCACGAAGCACCGTGGGACTCGCGTCAGAGTCCTGGGGCCCCACCCGACACCCACGTGTTTCCTGTCTTTTCTCTGGCAGTCACCATGGTACCCAGGGCTGGCCTTGTTCCAGCTTCCTGGTGAGTGCCCCTTGGTCATTTCTGTCCTCACCTTTGCCTCGAATCCCGCTTTTTGCCTTAAGTGCATTCCCACCTCCACCTCTGTGCCAGCTGTGCCCCGTGCAGCCTCTGCCATGGCATCTCCTGGTCGTGCATTGTCAGCCTTCCTGGGTCCTCGGGGCTTCGACTTGCTCTGGTGAACAGCTTTGCTGAAAGCCTGGGTTGGCTTTTTTTTGGTTTTGTTTTTGAGACAAAGTCTTGCTCTGTGGCCCAGGCTGGAGTGCAGTGGCAGAATTTCGGCTCACTGCAACCTCTGCCTCCTGGGTTCAAGTGATTGGCCTGCCTCAGCCTCCCAAGGAGCTGGGATTACAGGCTCGCACCACCACACCCAGCCAATTTTTGTATTTTTAGTAGAGGCAGGGTTTCAGCATGTTGGCCAGGGTGGTCTCCAACTCCTGACCTCAGGTGATCCTCCTACCTCGGCCTCCCACACCTCCAATTACAGGCATGAGCCACCGTGCCCGGCCTGGGTTGGCTTTTAACTGGCAAGTTTAGTCTGCGTTTCTGTGTGATGACGTATTTGCATATATTCCTGTCCTGCTGATCATTTTGATTCTGTTTTTTTACCACATTTCCTTTGCTGCATCTTGTTATTTACTCTTTGGAAATTAAGGATGGATCAAGATTGAGTTTATTTTCATTTTTGAGACAGGTTCTCACTCTGTTGGTCAGGCACGAGTACAGTGCCCTGATCAGAGCTCACTGCAGCCTCAACTCTGCAGCTCAAGCCATCCTCCCTTTTCCGCCTCCCACTGGGATCACAGCTTGAGCACTGTGTGAGTTTTCTGTATTTCGGTTTGTAGTCCTTTGTGAACTGTTACTAATTTGCCTAAAATGTGAGAGGCCTCTTGACATTTAAGGATAGTCAGCTGGGTATGGTGTCTCACTCCTGTAATCCCAGCACTTTGGGAGGCTGAGGCCAGTAGATCACCAGGTCAGGAGATTGAGACCATCCTGGCTAACGTGATGAAACCTTCTCCCTGCTAAAAATACAAAAAATTAGCTGGGCATGGTGGCGCTTGCCTATATTCCCAAGCACTTGGGAGGCTGAGGCAGGAGAATCACTTGAACCCAGGAGGTGGAGGTTGTGGTGAGCCAGGATAGTGCCATTGCACTCCAGCTTGGGCAACAAGAACGAAACGCCATCTCAAAAAAAAAAGATATTCAACAGCCTGCAACCCTCTCACCCTCCAAAGGAAGGAAAGCTGGAATGCAGGAGAAACAGCAATGCCCTTCATGGCTGGCTGTGCTGCTGCTTTGCTTGCTGTCGCCCAGCCCCTCCTGGGATGGCTTTTGTTTTCCTGGAGCACATCCTTCAGAAGCTCTTTCAGGGCCTGAGGGTGGCGTTTTGTCCCCCTCACACTTGGGGATCACAGAGTCCTAGGTTGACGGTTTTGTCTCCCTGGTACTCTGATGATTGTTTTAGTGACTTCTGGCGTCTGTTGTGGTTTTGAGGAGTCTGCAGTCAGCCTGCTCCTTGTTCCTTATGGGTAATGTGTGTGCTCTGCCGTGCCTTTTGGTGCTTTCCTTTGGATTTGATGTTGGGTTTGTTACCAACATTGCTTTGATCCTCCTTGGACTCGCCGAATACGAGCATCTCTTCTTGTTTTGGAAGAATCCTCAGCCAGAGGTTGCATCTCCATCCTCGGGTGGAAGCTGCCTGGTCACTATCCTGAGTCCCGCTGCGCGTGGGGCTGCCTGTGCCTCTGCGCCTGCTTCTCCTTCCGTGGGAGCCCCTCTCAGCTCCTCACTGGTGCCCTAAGCGCAGCGGACCTCCCCTTGTGGCTATGTTGAGAAATGGGGCCAGCTGGTCCCAGACCCTCAACACAGCACGGGGTTTTGCCTGGTGCCCATGACATCAGCAGGGAGTGAGAGGAGCAGGTGGCGTGCCTGTGTGGCTTACTACCTCTGGGCTGAGGCCACATAGGAAGGAGTTGGAGTTGTGGGAACCCCTATGGGAAGCTGTGCCGATCCTTTTGAGGCCTATGACAGCTGAGGGCACAGGCAGTGAGGTGGGGCTCAGTGCCTGGGGCTGAGTTGGCAAGGTTTTGTGTCTGACCCACTTCTTCCCAAATGGGAGCCCCCTCCATGGGTGCTGCATGGCTTCTCTGGGGTCCACAGCCCAGGTCCAGCTTTACCCCTCAGCCTGCTCCTGTCCTGGGCAGTCCACAAACCGGGAGCCCAGGAGGTGGATTCCAAGGTCTGAGTCCCCTTTGGGACAGCAGTTCCATCCTCTGGTCCCTCTCCTGCTCCCAGGGGCCAGTAGGTTTCAGACACCTTCCTGAAACTCCTGCGGGGGGGCAGGGGAACAGCCTTGGTTCCTAAACAAGAAGTCAGTCCTAAGTGCGTCCTCTTGATGTGGGGCAGAGGGGAAATCTGAGACAGTCTCATGCCCCCACCATGCACGTGCACACCTACCATGCACGACACATGCACCATGCATTCACACGCACCATATATGTACACACGCACCATGCATGTGCACACACACCAGGCACACCTGTGCACACATTACACGCACACCCACCATGCACGCACATGCGCCATGCACACGCACCATATATGTGCACACACCGTGCATGCACATACACCATGCACACGCACATGCACAAACACACCCTGGCCCTGGGATGCCAGCCTCCTGCCACAGGTGCTCCTGGTTCCCTCTCATCACCCAACAGCCGGAGTCATCCTTCTGCCCATAGCCGTGCCCCATGTGGAGCAGGTGCGGTTCTGCCCTCCCCTGGCCTGTCCCAGGTGGGAAGCTGCCCCGTTGCAGGCATTCCCACGGTGCTGCTGCTGTGTTAGCTGTCTGCAGCACAGGCTGGCCAGTCCTGGGGTGCTGGATAGACCCTCCTGGAAGCCTGTACCTGGCTGTCCTGGTTGGGGGCATGGTGTCTCAGGAGAATATTCTGGCTGCTCCCTGGGGTGCTGGCCTGTGTGACCTGGCCTTGCAGGTCCCCTTGCAGGGGCTCCATGACATGCAGTTGGGATGTGCCTGGATGTCATTGGGCTTGTGGTGGCCACTTAGGAGAGCTGAGCACTGCAGGTGCCAAAACCTGGAATACCTTCTTGCAGGCCCAGCCTTCATCCTTTGCCCCGTGGGCCACTGGGGAGGGAGGAGGTGGGACGTTTTGGCAAAGCAGCCCGAAGGTCCAGGCTGACCCGGGACAGGCCACTGGCCTGGCCTTTCACGCTTCTCGCTGAGAGTCACAGCCTGTGGCCCATGACAGGGCCACCCAGGACAGGGGCTTAGTCCCGGGGGCCTGCATTAAGGCCTGGCCCACAGGCCTTCCCAGAGGGGGTTTTGGGAGCCTCCCCCAGCTGTCACAAGCACCTGCCTTTGCCTCATCTGCCAAAATAACCCCTGCACGGAAACGCCCTTGCTGGGCAGGGCACATTCCTGCTGAGAGACACTTGTCAGGTCCCTGCCTGCTTGGGGCCATATGGAGTGTCCAGCCTAGGGGTGGCCGTGGGGTGTTGGGGCTGTGGCCTGCATCAGAGATGCCGTGTCTCGTCCAGAGCCTTGCCTGGCTTCCCCTCAGCATGGCTGCCCACAGGCAGTGGCCCTTGCCTGCTCAGCCTGACTCCTCCTGCACTGGGCCCATCTGTCTGCCTTCCTGACCCCTCCTCCTGCCAGACTTCCGGGGCAAGGGAGTGGGTTCTGGCTGCAGAGGCAGTGCCAGCCAGCTGAGCGGGTCCGCCCTCAGGCCCCACCTGACTCCAGGGGGGCCCGGCCAGGAGGGCATGGAAAGGGGAGAGCTGTTCCCACCTTCGGGCTGATGCAGACCAGACTTGGCTCTGTCTTGAGCAGTAGAAGTATCTGCCCTCTGTCTGCGTAGCGCTCCACCGAGGGCCCAGTGTGCTCCGTGCCCACAGCAGAGTCAGCCCAGGCTGGTGGTCATGCTCACAGATGCACGTGGCCACACAGGTCACTGAGCACAGACCCAGACGGGACACAGCTCAGAGTGTGCACATCGGGGGAGCCAGGGAATCCCTTCCCAGAGCCCCTCTTGTCCGGCAGCCTCGGGCGTGTGTGCATGATATGGGAGGTGGGATCAGAGCTGGGAGGGGCTCCAGAGCTGGGAGGAGCTCCCCTCCATGGGGGTGGGGTTCCCCTCCTGCTGTTGGTGAGGGACACCTGTACACCTGTGCACCTGTGCCTGGGACTGCTAGGCTGGAGGTGGAGGAACAGGGAACTGCCTCTGGGCCTTTTGGTGACTGAGATAGAGGTGCAGGCCCCGCAGGTCTAAGGCCAGGGCCTCCTGATGCCTGGACCCAACTTGGGCAGTGGCCACAGGCTGGCCGGAGCCTGTGGCGTGGTGGGGCGGGTCCCTGTGCTGAGGCCGGAATGTGTTTGCAGCACTGTCCTCACAGCCACTTTGGAGGCCTCCCTGCCGTGGGGCAGATGCTGTTCCTGGAGCCCTGGTGCTCCCAGGAGGCACCCTGGGCTCAGCTGTGCTCCTCTAGGCCCCTGCCTGGCGTGGCTGTGCTGCGCTCTGACTCTAGCTCCGCTGCATTCCTTCCCCGATTCTGGGGCAGGTGGGGACTACCTCTTCCCCCTCCGTCATGGGCAGGGCTGGTCTCTGCTGAGGCAACCCCTCACTGGGGCCAGGCTTGGAGACCCAGTGGTTCCAGACCTCGGTGCAGTCCGTCCGCAGGGCACCTGGCTCAGCCTGGCCCTCTCACTCCACAGCAGCCACCCTGGACCCGAGCGCTCACTGGCTGGCGGGGACACTGAGAAGGCACCCTGACCTTCTGTCCTTATTAGCAGAGAGCACCCATGTCCAGATAAGGCTGGACATTCAAGAAAGTGGAGTGAGGCTGGCAAGAGCTGGCAGCTGCCCCAAGCAGCCTGGGTGAGCCTCAGGGCGGGCTGGGTGGTAAGTGCTGGCAGTGCAGGGTCAGAGAGCCCTGTGGAGGAACTCTCTCCATGAGGATGGCAGTGCCCTGGGGCCCAGCTGCAAGGATGGCCGGCAGTACCTGGAGTCTGGGTGGAGATGGCAGGGTGTGGGCTGAGCACTCAGGACACCAGCCTGTGACATTCCTCTGCCCCGGGGCAGCAGGGCATGGGGCGCGTGTGGCCAGCTGCCGCCACAGGGCCCCAGCTCCCACGCAGGCAGGCGCGCGACTGTACCGAGGGGGCAGCTCCTGGAGACAAAGGCTCCTCAGTTTTCCCTTTCAACAAAACATAGTCAGCAGGTTTGGGACCAGCTGGCTGGGGTCTTAACCATCTGTGCTCCGCGCCTCCCCCCATGCCTGCCTGGAGGAAAATGGGGGGTTGACATGGGCCTCAAGGGCCAGCCGGCTGCGGGTGTGTTTCTTAGAAATCCGTGAAGCGCTCCCTTGTCCTGCTTGGTTCTGCACTGTCCTTGGGAGTGGCGCGGCCGCATGCCAGGGTTGCAGGCGCGGCCACATGCCAGGGTCGCAGGGTCGGCCATGCAGCCTCTCCAGGAGGCCTTGGGCCAAACACAGGATGTGGCCTAGCTGTGATGGCACCCAAGGAGTGCGGAGTGGCTGCGAGGAGGAGATCCTGGTCCATGCCGCTGTGTGGAGAGCAGGGCCCTTAGGTGACCAGACTCTATGCAGGAGCGAGTGCCCTGGAGTGGCTGGGCAGAGGAGATCCTGGTCCACGCTGCCGTGTGGAGGGAAGGGCCCTCAGGTGACCGGAGTCCATGCAGGAGTGAGTAAGGACAGGCTGGGCAGGCAGCTGGGTGGGTCCACCCAGAGGGACTCAATGAATGAGTGAAAGCACGCACACCCCACGCTCCAGCGGGGCCAGAGTGTGCTGCTGGGTGAGCCTGGCTTCCTTCTTGGGGTTGTGATCCTACCTGTGGGAGGTGCCTATGGGGAGGGCTCCTTGCAGGGGTGTAATCAGAGTGGAAGCTGGTCCCTGTGCACAGGTGCTGGGAATGTAGCATGTGCAGCAGCGCAGGGAACAGGATGGCAGCCCCTCGGAAGATGGGACACAGTTACCGTGCAGTCCAGCAATTCCACTTCTCAGGGGAACCCGAGAGCTTTGGAAACAGGGCCTCCTGGGGAGCCCTGCACCCCATGTTCACAGCAGCGTTCCTCACGGTGATTGAGTGATGGACGTGGCCTGTGACCATCCTTGGACACACAAGCAAGCACAGTGTGGCACTCCACTCCACGGAGTATTACTCAGCCCTCAAAAGGAGGGGACGGACACAGGCTGCCACGTAGATAAACAAGCAAGCACAGTGTGGCCCCTCCACTCCACGGAGTATTACTCAGCCCTCAAAAGGAAGGGATGGACACAGGCTGCCACGTAGATAAACAAGCAAGCACAGTGTGGCCCCTCCACTCCACGGAGTATTACTCAGCCCTCAAAAGGAGGGGACGGACACAGGCTGCCACGTAGATGGACCTCGAGTACACTGTGCCGAGTGGAATCAGCCCGTCCCAGGAGGACATGTACCGTATGATGGCCCCTAGAGCTGTTGCATTCATGGGGACAGAGGTAGGATGGTGCAGCGTGTGAACGCTGGGTCTGGGGAGGGTGGGAATGGGGAGCTGGGGCTGAGGGGCAGAGTTTCAGTTTTGCCAGGTGAAGAGAGTCCTCCTGACGGGCGGCAGTGGGGGCTGCACACGGCATCCATGCGCTGAGTGCCTCTGACATGTACCGTGAAAAACGGTTACGATGGCAAGTTTAACGTTATGCATGTTCACCCCAGTAGAAATGAGAAATAGACATTGTCAAGCTGTTCTCCAACATAAGGCTGTAGCAGTTTACTTTCCTACCAGAAAAAAGACAGTTAAATCCCAAAGCCGTGGGGTGCCCTGGTGCTAACCTCCTGGGTAGGGGTGGCTCAGCCCTTGGCGGTGCCTACCTGGGTTGGGTGGCGACCCAGGGAGGAGCTCAGGCCTTGCACCTTTGGCTTCCTGTTCAAAATGGGAAGTGGTCTCCAAACCCCAGGACCCACCTGAGCCCCCTGAGATGGGAACCTCCCCACCTACTCACCTCCCCAGACCTGCTCCTGAGAGCCTGTCCCACCCCAGGCTAGGGCCTCTGTGCCTCTGAACAAAACTGGGGGCCTGGCTCAGAGTCCCAGCTCAGGTTTCAGAAGTCACTGGTTTGAAGGGGTGCCCACCCTTGCTCCACTGGGACATAGGAATGCAGGTGCCTGCCTCAACCACCGCGTGTGCACCCCACGGGCAGCAGGGCCCCCTCCAGCCTCTGGTTTGCATCATACACAGGAGTGGATGGGTGGGTGGAGGGTTTTGGTCTCCCAGAGAGCATATTGCTGGGCTGTGCTATCTCTGACCTCCTCACCCACGGATGGCCTGCCCCGCTCCCATCTGAGGCTGGGTGGCTGGAGGGTCTATTCTCGGACTGGGCCCTGGTGTGGTTTCCAGGAGGAGGTGGGGAGTGACCTGAGGAGGACTTCCAGCCTCCCCTTCCCCCTGCTGTGGGGCACGGGGAATCAGGCCTCTGCTCAGCCCTGGAGAGTGCTGGCTGCTCTCCTTCCAGCTGAAGTGGAAATGCCTCGCCGGACACTCACGTGAGGCACTTTCTGCTGAGTCAGCTTTCTCTGACCTTCCTGAAATGTTACTTGTTCTGCAACTCACAAAATCTGGGGTGCAGCTGGGTGTGGTGACTTACACTTGTAATCCAAGCACTTTGGGAGGCTGAGGTGGGTGGATCACTAGGTCAGGAGTTCGAGACCAGCATGGCCAACATGGTGAAACCCCATCTCTACTAAAAATACAAATTTAGCCAGGTAGTGGTGGTGCATGCCTGTAATCCCAGCTACTTGGGAGGCTGAGGTGGGAGAATTGTTTAAACCTGGGAGGCAATGTTGCAGTGAGCCGAGATCATGCCATTGCATTCCAGCCTGGGCCACAATAGCAAAACTTTGTCTCAAAAAAACAAAGAAACAAAGCTAGGGTGCTGGGATATGGTGCCTTCCTTCTCCCAGAAGTCCCTGCAGAGCTGGGCGGGGATGGGGCATTCTGAAGTGGTGTTTGTCCTTTACTGTCAAACACAAAGGGGGACCACTTGAGGTCAGGAGTTCAAGACCAGCCTGGCCAACATAGCAAAACCCCACCTCTATTGAAAATACAAAAATTAACCAGGTGTGGTGGTGTGCACCTGGTTAGTAGTCCCAGCTACTTGGGAGTCTGCAGCAGGAGAATGGCTTAAACCCGGGAGGTGAAGGTTGCAGTGAGCCAGGATCATGCCAGTGCACTCCAGCCTGGGCAACAAGAGCAAAAAAACAAAAAAAAGGAGAAAAGACCAGCAGGGCCAGGTTGGTGGCTCAGCCTGTGATCCTAGCACTTTGGGAGGCTGAAGGGAGAGGATCGCCTGAGCACAGGGGTTCAAGGCTGCAGTGAGCGGTGATCAGACCACTGCACTCTAGCCTGGAAGGCAGGGCAAGATCTGTCTCTTTAAAAAAAAAGGAATGGAGACAATAAAGAACAAATCTTGAGTGTTAACGAAAGCCAGAAGCTGATTGGAAAAGCTTAATAAAGTAGCAAACCTTTGGCAGAAGTGATGGAGAGGAGAGGAAGCCCACGCATACGTAACCACTGTGGGTGAAACCCAGGGATGAAGTCGGGGTTTAGAGCAGCAGCCCCCTACCTGGCATCACCAGTACGTAGGAAAGCCAGGGTGGATAATTTCGTAGGAAAATACGAATTCCTCGGTGGCAGACCGAAGAGACCAATGACATTGAATGACTAGGATGGGCAGTCCCCCGCTCCTGTTCCCCAAAGAGCGCTACGAGCCTTCATTGTGGAATTTCAGCAAACCTGCAGGAAATAAGCATATTTCATGTGATGCGTTCCAGAGATTGAAAAGAGTTTAGGAACGAGGCTAAGCTGTCGGCGTTACGTGGGCAGTAGAATCGTGAGCACTCGTGAGGGAAGCATAGAAAGCATGGGACCTCATGGACGCGGGCGTGAAAACCCGCCTGTGGACGGACACAAGACAGAAAGCAATAAAGGCGTGTCATGAGTAGGGCGTTTGTTTCAGTGATATGTGGGTGATTTCTTTTTTTTTTTTTTCCTTTTTCTGAGATGCAGTCTTGCTCTGTCGCCCAGGCTGGAGTGCCATGGCACGACCTCAGCCCACCGCAACCTCTGTCTCCCAGGTTCAAGTGATTCTTCTGCCTCAACCTCCTCCTGACGGACTACAGGCGTCCGTCACCACACCCGGCTGATTTTTATATCTTTAGTAGAGATGGGGTTTCACCGTATTGACCAGGCTGGTCTCAGACTCCTGACCTCATGCTCCACCCACCTCAGCCTACCAAAGTGCTGGGATTACAGACATGAGCTACCGCACCCAACCGTGAGTGATCTATTTGATATTAGAATGTCATTAGACTGAAAGAAAAATTTGGTTGGCTGGGTGCAGTAGCTCATGCCTGTAATCCCTGCACTTTGGGAGGCCGAGGCAGGTGGATCACCTGAGGTCAGGAGTTTGAGACCAGCCCAGCCAACGTGGTGAAACCCAGTCTCTACTAAAAATACAAGAATTAGACCGGGCATGGTGGCTCATGCTTGTTGTAATCCCAGCACTTTGGGAGGCTGACGCTGCTGGATCATGGGGTCAGGAGTTTGAGACCAGCCTGACCAACGTGGTGAAACCCCGTCTCTACTGAATATACAAAAATTAGCCAGGCATGGTGGCGGGCGCCTGTAATCCCAGCTACTCAGGAAGCTGAGGCAGGAGAATCGCTTGAACCTGGGAGGTGGAGGTTGCAGTGAGCTGCGATTGCGCTGCACTCCAGCCTGGGTGACAGAGCAAGACTCTGTCTAAAAAAACAATAACAAAAAAATTAGCTGGGCATGGTGGTGTGTACCTGTAGTCCCGGCTACTTGGGAGGCTGAGGCAGGAGAGTTGCTTGAACCTTGGAGGCAGACATTGCAGTGAGCCAAGATTGTGCTACTGCACTGCAGCCTGGCAACAGAGTGAGACTCCATCTCAAAAAAAATTTATATATATATAGAGTAGACTGAGAAAAAGCAAATTTGGAGAAACTTGACATGTTTTTAAGAATACAGAAATAGGAATGTCTTACTGTGTTACAGGGTACCTGTTCTGAATCTGCAGGCAGCATGGCAGCCTGCATGTGGCCACTGATTAATTCACGCTGGTGATTCCCCTGTGTGGCAGTGCTGGCAGCATTTCGAGTGCCGGCTGCTGGCTGCGCCTTAGTGCAGCTGTGGGGCATTTTCATCTTCGCAGCATTGCTGAGACGCTGGTGTGGACGTGCTGCAGACACAGCATGCTTCTATCTCCCCGTTCCCCGAGACGTCCTTCCTAATGGCAGAATAGTAGAAGTATGACCTTCCAAGTCAAGAGCAAAGGCAACTGCTGCAGATCCTTCTTGACGTTTGAGTTGAAGGAAACCCAGTCCCATTTGCAGATGGCCTTGTCCTTCACACGGACAATATAAAAGTGTTTCCAAGTTTCTAGAACCAATAAGCGTTCTGGAAAGCTGACTGGTACAGGATCAACATGTAGAACCAGTACTGTTGAAAGACCTGCAGTAATCAATTTGAAAATAAAACACTGTTCATAAGGCAGCTAGTAGCTCTATAGAAGGAAATCAAAGACTTTTTTTCCTCTTTTTTTTTTGAGACTGAGTCTCGCTCTGTTGCCCAGGCTGTAGGGCAGTGGTGTGATCTCAGCTCACTGCAACCTCCGCCTCCTGGGTTCAAGCGGTTCTCGTGCCTCAGCCTCCCAAGGAGCTGGGGTTACAGGTACCACCACCATGCCCGGCTAATTTCTTATTTTTAGTAGCAATGGGGTTTCACCATGTTGGCCAGGCTGGTCTTGAACTCTCGACTTCAGGTGATCCACCTGCCTCAGCCTTCCAAAGTGCTGGGATTGCAGGCATGAGCCACTGCTCCTGGCTCCTTTTTTTTTCTTTAAAAGTTTTTTTTTTCTTCAAGAACTTTTCCTTTGCAGTCAGAACACAGAGTATTAAAGACTTACAGGAGAAACATCTAACTATATTCAAGAACATTAAAAACACTTGAATTGGCCGGGTGTAGTGGCTCACACCTATAATCCCAGCACTTTGGGAGGCTGAGGCGGGTGGATCACGCGGTCAAGAGATCGAGACCATCCTGGTCAACATGGTGAAACCCCGTCTCTACTAAAAATACAAAAATTAGCTGGGCATGGTGGCGCGTGCCTGTAATCCCAGCTACTCAGGAGGCTGAGGCAGGAGAATTGCTTGAACCCTGGAGGTGGAGGTTGCGGTGAGCGGAGATCGCGCCATTGCACTTCAGCCTGGGTAATGAGCAAAACTCCATCTAAAAAAAAAAAAAAAAAAAAACACTTGAATTAAGACATGTAAAGACTCATTCTTGCCAGGTGCGGTGGCTCATGCCTGTAATCTGAGCACTTTGTGAAGCCAAGGCGGGCAAATCCCAAGGTCGGGAGTTTGAGACCAGCCTGGCCAGCATGGTGAAGCCCCATCTCTACTAAAAATACAAAAATTAGCCAGGCGTGGTGGCTCGCACCTGTAGTCCCAGCTACTCAGGAGGCTGAGGCAGGAGAATTGTGTGAACCCTGGAAGTAGAGGTTGTAGTGAGCCAAGGTTACACCACTGCACTCCAGCCTGGGTAACAGAGTGAGACTATGTCTCAAAAAAAAAAAAGTCACTGAGAAGTTAGTTTTCCACAAATGCAATTCAATTTCATGAAATTTTACAGAGGAATTTTTAAATTGAACTTGGCAAGTCGATTCTTAGATTTATACGAAATAGGTAAGCAACTTTAAAGAAAAATGAAGTGCCTGTGTGTTGAGGGAGCCGTAGTCTGTTCCTGCTGCTGTAGCTCCAGACAGGTGTTTCTCACAGTTCTGGAGGCTGCGGAGCCTGAGATCAAGGTGCCAGCAGATTCAGGTCTGATGTGGGCTGGCTTTCTGGTCCATGGACAGCATCTTCTCGGCATCTGGAAGGAGCAAGAGAGCTCTCTGGGGCTTCTTTTACCTTTTGTATTTTTAGTAGAGATAGGGTTTCACCATGTTGCCCAGGCTGGTCTCGGAAGCTCCTGGGCTCAGGTGATCTCCTGCCTTGGCCTCCCAAACTGCTGGGATTACAGGTGTGAGCCACTGTGCCCAACTAAGAAGTGGTATTTTCTTTAGCAGGCACACATTTATTCAAATTAGCTATGCTGGTTAAAATAATGTGGCATTGGCAGGTGTGTAAACAGTGACTAATGGAGTGTAATAGCAGAGACACATGATCACAGCATGTTTCAGAAACAGCCCCATTCATCCGTGAGGACAGGATATGCCTGTAGGTAAATGGTTAGGTAACAATTGAACATTCATGCTGGAAATAAAAAGGAAACACTCACACTACACACAACTCCAAATGGATGAGTAATCTCATTGTCAAAGAGGAAGGAGCACGGTGGAGTGGGATGGGTTAGGGCAGTGGTCCCCAACCTTCTTGCCACCAGGGATGGGTTTTGTGGAAGACCATTTTTCCACAGACTGGGTGACGGGAATGGTTTCCAGATGAAACTGTCCCATGTCCGATCATCTGGCAGGGGATTCTCATGAGGAGCGTGCAGCCTAGATCCCTCGCGTGCGCAGTTACAGAAGGTTTCTCCTATGAGACCTGAACACCGTGCTGATCTGATGGGAGGCGGAGCTCAGGTGGGAATGCTCTTCGCTCGCCGCTCACCTCTGCTGTGTGGCCAGTTCCTAACAGGCCAGGAGTCTTTCCTGGGGCTTGGGGATCCATGGTCTACAGCACAGCTGACTTTTCTGTACCAGAGCCAGGGATAAGGGGCTTACTGAGCTGGTGCTTCCTGCCACCCATGAGTCGGGGCAGGTATCTGGTCCCGGGCCGGCCAGGGGCATCTCCTCTTCTGGGCTTGGCTTCTGTGTCTGGGTCCATGGTGGCTACCTGGGACCTGCCCTTGCAGGCAGGGTGAAGGGAGTGGGCAAGGCCTGTGGCCCAGGGTCAGCATGCTGCCTCTGCTCAGGGCCTCCGTCTCTGGCTGGGCAGCTGTCACCCAGCTAGCACTGGGAGGCTCGCTACCAATGGGGAGCTGGAGAAGGGAGCTGGGAGGCAGCTGGGGTCTCAGCCCCGAAGAGACCCGTGCCTGCAGTCCTCCAGAGGGGAAGCAGCGGGGATGACGGGCAGAGCGCGTGGCGCACCTCTGTGGTTTGCTCCCTTGATTTCTGTAAACAAACCCTAAGTGTGGAGAACGTTTCTTCATTCTTGCTGGCAGGCCCGTGGGTTTTTGTGTATCACTGTGAACTTTTCCCATATGCCTCTCACTTCTCCGTCAGAAAACAAAACAGAAGGCTGTTCTCTAGGACTTGGGTTCCAGCAGACACAGGAAAGAGGAGAGATGCTACTGTGGGCCTTTGGCAGGTGGGGTTGGATGTGAACCTTCAGTTTCGCTGTCACTGTGATTTTATTTTACACGGAGTTATTTTAAAATAGGCTTTGCCTCTCTCTGGTTGCTGTTGAGTCTGTTACAGCTGCGAGGGGCGGCAGGCTGGGGATGAGTCACCCCCTGGAGGCTTCCTGGTGTCTCTGTCGTGCTTTTCTCAGGTGCGCCTGGCCTAGGCGACCTTTAGGCCTTGCTGTCAGAATAACCTTGGATCATAAGCAAATAACTTCCTTTTTTATCTGCGCAGTTTCTGAATGCAGATGATGCTTTTTATTCCTTATTTTATTGATTTATGTTTTAGAGACAATCTTGCTGTGCCGCCCAGCCTGGAGCTTTTTATCTTTTCAGTGTTTGCACCGTGGCTGTAGGGTGTGCAGTGACGGCAGAGACAGGCCTGGGAGGGGCAAGCGGGTCCCCCTTGGGCAGGCTCTGTCTACCGCAGGGAGGAGCCCCTCCCTAGGAATGGGGAGCCAGAGCCTGCTGTTCCTAGGACAGGCATCTTGGGGGAGGGGCACTGGGCTGTGCTGCATACATGGTGAGCACTGGGCTCACCCCCAGCCTCAAGTCAGACAGATGTAAGGAATGTGAGCTTCTAGAAACAAGAGTGAAAGCTCCAGTGATAAAGAATGGAAGTCTTGCACACCTGCCCCTGCCCCACATGCCTCTCGTCAACGTGTGTTTAAATTAGTTCATCCACAGCAGGATCCAGACTGCGTGTGTGTGTGCGTGTATGTGTGTGCGTGCGCATGCATGTGCGTGTGTGCGTGCGCGTGCATACGTGTGTGTCTGCGCGCGCGTGTGTGTCAGGGTCCTCTGTTGCCCATGCTGGAGTGCAATGGTGTAATCACAGCTCATTGCAGCCTCCAACTCCTGGGCTCAGGTGATCCTCCCACCTCAGCCTCCCAAGTAGCTGGGACTGCAGGTGTGCCCCACCATGCCCAGCTAATTTTTGTGGGTTTTTTTTGAAGAGATGGGGTTTCGAGATGTTGGCCAGGCTGGTCTCAAACTCCTGGCTTCAAGCAATCCATCCACCTTGGCCTCCCAAAGTGCTGGGATTACAGGTGTGACTGTGCCCAGCCAGAGTAGAACTTCTTGTTCGCAGTTGGTTGATAGGTGTCTTGTCCCATCTTTAATAAAATAAAAACTTTGAATATCATCTGGTAGGCCAGGCGCAGTGGCCCACATTCGTAATCCTAGCCCTTTGGGAGACTGAGCTGGGCGGATCACTTGAAGTCAGATGTTCAAAACCAGCCTGGCTGATATGGTGAAACCCCAACCCTAGTGAAAATACAGAAAAGTAGCTGGGCGCGGTGGCGCACGCCTGTAGTCCCAGCTACTCGGAGGCTGAGGCAGGTGAATCGCTTGAACCCAGGAGGCGGAGGTTGCAGTGAGCTGAGATCTCACCACTGCACTCCCGCCTGGGTGACAGAGCGAGACTCTGTCAAAAAAAAAAAAAAGTATTGTGTGGTGAAAGTTCACCCCCTCACCTCTCTGCATATGCAGCTCTGAGCTTTAACATCCACGACACGACCAGGCACAGAACACTGGGCAGTCCTCAGCGGCCACCCGGTCCCCAGCACCCACCTGCCCTTCTGACCTGGCCTCGTCCCTCCAGCTCTGCCTTTTCCAGAGTGCCGCAGACAGGGACAGAAATGCTGTGTGCCCTCTCGACACGGCTCTCTCACTCAGCGTGATGCCTTTGCGACCCGTACTGCTGTGTGTCAGGCATCCGCTCCTCGCCGTTGCTGAGTCCGTCCCATGGCACCATGTACCCAAGTGTCCTTGTCTTTGAGAGGCCGAGGCGGGCAGATCACCTGCGGTCAGGAGTTCAGCACCAGGACAGCTGCGTTTCCAGTGGGTGGCAATAATGAACAGAGCTGCTGTGACTGCGCATTACAGATCTTTGTATGGACACATGCTTTTATTTCCTTTGGACCAATTCCAAGGGGTAGGATTGCTGGGTGCTGTGTGTGTAACTTTGTAAGAAGCTGCCGAACTGCCTTCCAGTGACTGCCGTTCAGAGTGGGTGGAAGTCCCGGTTGCTCTGCCCCTCCCCAGCACTTGGGATTTGCTTTTCTCCTCTTTGTATTTTGTAAGCCATTCTGATACGTGTAGTTTGCTTTTAATTTGCGTGTCTCTAATACCTAATAATTTTGAGCACCTTTTCGTGTGCTTATATGCTGTCAGCGTATCTTCTTTGGTGAAATGTCCGTTCAAATATTTTGCTCCCTTTTTTTTTTGAGATGGAGGCTCGCTCTGTCACCCAGACTGGAGCACGATGGCGCGATCTCAGCTCAGCGCAACCTCCACCTCCCTGGTTCCAGCAACTCCCCTGCCTCAGCCTCCCAAGTAGCTGGGATCACAGGCGCCACCACCACGCCCGGCTCATTTCCTCACTTTTTACTGGGTCCTTTTCATATCGTTGAGTTCTAATAGTGCATGTATTTAAATATTCTGAATAAAATCTTTGTCAAATACGTGATCTGCGGCTGGGTGTGGTGGCTCAAGCCTGTAATGACAGCCCTTTGGGAGGCTGAGGTGAGTGCATCACCTGAGGCCAGGAGTTTGAGATCGGCCTGACCAACATGTAGCTGGGACTCCAGGTGCATGCCACTGTACTTGGCTACTTTTTATATTTTTCGTGGAGTCAGGGTCTCCCTGTGTACTCAGGCTGCCCTCCTCAGACTCCTGGGCTAAAGTGATCCACCCGCCTCAGCTACCCAAAGTGCTGCATTACAGGCGTGAGCCACCCTGCCCAGCCTCTACTTTTAATATATGGTTGAATTTGCCTGGAATTTTTTTTGAAGATTTTATTTATTTATTTATTGAGACAAAGCCTCACTCTGTTGCCAGGCTGGAGCGCAGTGGTATGATCTTGGCTCACTACAACCTCCGCCTCCCGGGTTCAAGTGATTCTCTTGCCTCAGCCTCCCAAGTAGCTGGGATTACAGGCATGCACCACCATGCCAGCTAATTTTGTATTTTTAGTAGAGACAGGGTTTTACCATGTTGGCCAGGCTGGTCTCGAACTCACAACCTCAAGTGATCCACCCACCTCAGTCTCCCAAGTGCTGTGAATACAGCCGTGAGCCACTGCGCCCAACCCAGAAAATTTTAACTTAATTCAGTATAATAAGTATAGGACTATAGCGGCTGTCTTTATCATCATGGTGAGTTTTAGTGGTTTGTGGCTCTCGAGGAAAATGAAAATTGGTGCCTTTTGTTTAAGCAGTCGAATTTCTGTGCGTGGAGTTGTTCATAGTATTTCTCAGTAGTGCGTGGGGTCTGTCGTTCATTCCTTCTTTTGCTTCTGACAGTGGCAACTGTTTTCCTTGTTTGGGTTAGGGTGTTATGAATTTTAGTGATCTTCGGTTTTATTTTATTTACCGTTCATCTCTTTTCGGTGTAGTTGTTCCTCTTTGTTGTTATAAGTTCCTTCCTTTTGCTTACACGGGGTTGAATATGCTCTTCTAGTTTCTTAAGATGAACCTTAGGGCCAGGCGCAGTGACCCAGAAATCCCAGCAGTTTGAGAGGCCGAGGTGGGCAGATCACCTGAGGTCCGGAGTTCGAGACCAGCCTGGCTGATGTGGTGAAACCCCGTCTCTACCAAAAATGTAAAGAGGTAGCCAGACACGGTGGTGCGAACCTGTGATCCCAGCTTCCTGGAGGCTGAGGCAGGGCAATCGCTTGATCCTGGGAGGTGGAGGTTGCAGTGAGCCGAGGTCTCGCTGCTGCACTACAGCCTGGGTGACAGAGCGAGGCTCCGTCTCAAGAAAGATGGGATGTTAGATTGTGTATTTGAATCCTTTTATTTTCTGACATAATACTTAATGCTGTACATATCACTCCAGCCCTGCTTAGCTGCACCCAGCAGATTTGACGTGCTGTGTCTTCATTTCCGTGACACTCAGCGTGTTCTGTGATTTCCTTTGGGACGTCCTTTGATCCATGGGCTATTGAGGAACCTGTTCTTAGTTCTCCAAGCAGTCGTGGGTTTTCCAGCCGTCTTACGTCTGACTCCAGTTTGGTCTGAGAACCAGCTGAATGATGTCAGTTCTCTTGTGTTTGTGAAGGATTTGTGGTGTGACCCAGCATGTGGTTGATCTTGGTTCATGTCACCTGTCCCTCAGTCTCTCCTGCCTTCTTTCCTCTTGCATTTTGTTCCGTAAGAGAGAGCCTATGGAATCGGTGCAGCCCCGGGGGAGTGGGTGGAGCCCGCGCCAGGGTCCCTGATGGAGGAGCGCCCCCTCAGGGCACGCTAAGTCCTAGCAGGCTCCCACGTGATGCCTGACTTGTTTTGTGGTAAACTGAGGGTGAGAGTGACTTTAAAGCTCCCCGTAGCCTCAGAGTGTGATGCAGACACTGGCGGGCGACAGTGGATGGGCAGACTGCAGCTGGGAGAACGACCTGAGGGCCTCTGATGGCGACGTCTGTGTTAGACAGGCTTTTCATGCTCACTGTCTAAGCTCCATGCCTGTTTGCCTAAAAACCCGGACTTAAAAACATCTAACTTGGAACTCAGAAAAATAAAGCATCTGACCTGGGTAGGCCCATCTTCCAGTTCTGGAAAGCAGACTCTTCTGGGTTAGTCCAGTGCTGCTGCATGAGCTACATCGATCCCATCTTGTAGGGCCGCCCTGTGCTTACTTGGTCCCGTGCACACTCATACAGCCCAGCTGGTGGCTTTGGCGGCTGTCAGGTGCTGCTCAAGTCTGCAGCTCTGTCTGCAAACAGCACCCCAGGGCCCCGCCCACATGGTTCCTGCATCCCTGTCCACACAGCTCCCCACCCCACCCCATCCATGTGGCTCCCCCGCCTGCATGGCTCCCCCTCTGCCCGCCGTCCACTGTCCTCCACGTACCTCCCACCCGCTACCCCGATGTCAAGTCAGGCACATTCCACCCAGGGAACTCTTGGGTCTGTCCTTGGCTTCTCTGAGCTCAGTGCAGTGTAAATGATGTCACCATCATCACTGGAGCAGCTGGGATGGGAGTGGGGTCTCCATGGCCTCCATTTTACGCATGGGCTGACAGGTGCTGAGGAAGCCCTGTTAGGTCCTGGGGCTGCCCAGGCAGTCATCCCTGGGCTGTCTCCATCAGGTGCAAGGATGTGTGGGGAAGGGCCTAGGCACCTGTGGTGGCTGCATTCATGGCCTGGCTGTGGCCGGTGGCTGTTCTGCTGTTTTATGTTCATACTTTGAGAGCCAAGCACCAGCCTGGGAGGTGGGTGCCACAAGTCCAGACTTCCCCAAGGGAAATATCCCCAGCACAGACACAGCTACTCAGAGCTTGCTGGTCTTGGAGCCTGAAGCTGGGCGGGGCAGGCTCCTCTCTGGATGGTGGTGCCTTCACCCTTCTGCTGTCCTGAGCAAGAAGAAAAATGAGCCAAGCTTCAAAGAGAGCTGTGCCAGAGTTTCTGGAACGCTTGCCAGTGCAGCTGTTGCCCACACACCTTCAGGCATGGGCAGGCGGTGTGGGTGTCTTCACGGGATGGAGTTGGGGCCCTGGCATGTGTACGGCCAGTACCCCCGGGGAGATGCTCGTTCACTCGGGGCAGCACTGGGCAGAGTGGAGGGGCCTGCACCCATGCCACTCCCCAGGGACAGAGCCCTGGACACTGTGGGCGTGTCATTCAGACTGTCCCTGGCGTCTCCAGGACTCCTGTGGCCTCAGGACAAAATGACGGAGGTGAAACGAGCAGAAAGAAGGTTGGGGGAAAGCATGTGCCAGCCACAGGCAGGGGGCCTGGGATGGGCAGGATCGGGAGGCTGGGCTGGATGGGGCCATCGGGAGGGGAGGCCTGTGCTCTCGCAGCTGGGAGCTGGCTCAGGACTCTCAGATCTTCCATGGCCTGTCGTCTCCCCCTGCCTGCCTGTCACACGCCCACTCAGTCAGTTCCAGGGCAGGGAGGCTGGTCCTCAAGGCCTTCAGGAGATGGGGCCACTGGCCTGGCAGCCACAGGATGCTGAGGGGCGGGCGCTCACCACAGGCAGGAACCACTGGGCTCCTGGGGTGACACCTTGCTGGACCGCGCAGGCCACGGTCACCACAGGCAGCGACCCCCGGGCTCCTGGGGTGACACCGTGCTGGACCGCGCAGGCCATGCTCACCACAGGCAGCGACCCCCAGGCTCCTGGGGTGACACCGTGCTGGACCGCGCAGGCCACGGTCACCACAGGCAGCGACCCCTGGGCTGCTGGGGTGACGCCGTGCTGGACCGCCGCGGCCACATTGTGACGGGGCAGAGCCCCAAGGTTGAGCGGTGCCTCGCTTTGCAGGTTGTGCAGCCTCACTCTGAAGAAGCTGGTCGTCTTCAAGGAGCTGGAGAAGGAACTGATCTCCGTGGTGATCGCCGTCAAGATACAGGTGAGGCCCCTGTGTCCTGGCCGCGACTGGGCGCCGTCGGCTTTCCATGTGCCTGGGAGACCAGTCGGCCAGTGTGCCAGCGTGAGGCCTTGTGCCAAAACAGATGGTAGCCCTTGCCATCTTTCAGCCCAGCCGAGGGGGTGGCGGGAATGATGGGACTGTGGTGCTCCAGGAGCGGTCCTGTCCTGGCCTTCTGGGATGTGGAGGTCAGGTGCACGGGGCCTTCCCAGGGCAGAGGTGCCCTTGGGTCACCTCACAGATGGATGGGCCCCGAGCGCCTGGAGCCAGGGCTTCCCTGCTGCACTTAGTGCCCATTTCCTGCCCACTTTCCATGGACGGAGGGCATTGGTGGGAGAGAAGAGACGACGCTCTGGGAGGCAAGGACCCAGCCAGAACTCCCAGCCCCTGGTGCCAGGGCCTCTCTTCTGACCCTAGTGGGGCCTGTGACCTCTCGAAAGCTTTGAACACGTGGCTGTTCCAGAGGAGCTGTGCTGGTGTCTTCCACACACCTGGCCCAGGCCCCGCCCCCTCCATGGGGTAGAGCTGCCACGACCCTTGTGGCACTACCTTTTCCCAGTGGCCCAGCCAGGAGGTGTCCCTGCCAGCTGTCAGGGCGGTGAGGTTCCAGGTGTGTGGTCTGTGTTGGGCCACCTGCAGCGGCCTCTCCCTGGCCGGCACCAGTCATGGGTAGTTCTCACCCGTGCCCTCAGCTTACAGGAGTGCCCTTCTGTGTGGCTGTCCCGCATGACAGGGTGGGTCTCAGTGGCTGTCGTGCTCCTGACCCCACCCCATCAGCCCCTTGAGGACGGGGCCCTGCTCATGGAGCCCACGTCCAAGGCCCTGCATAGGTCCCTGGAGCTGGCTGGAGTCCTGACACCACTGTGGCTCTGACACGGGGTCTCCAGGCCCCCTGGACCTGCGGAGCAGCACCTGAGCCCTGGCCAGCGTGGCTGAGGTCACCAGCCGGCAGCAGGTCTGGAGTACGAGAAGCCTGGAGGCATGTCCTTCCCAGGCGGCTCTGGCTGTGTGAAACCCATTGCGTCTTAAATAAACGTCTGGAGAAGCCCTTTCCCTCGCTGAAGATGCTCGTGGGTTCGCAGCAGCCTGCATGTGCGGCACATGTTGGTGGCCATGTTCCCAGGTGGTGGGGCCTTCCAGGAGCGTGTGGCTGGTGGCGTGATGGAAGTGTCTCCCCACCCGCCTGCCTGTGCCCAGGGTGCCGAGGAGCTGCTGCAGTCTGGCTGGGGGTCATCCCTGGGGCACGAGGAGCTGTCTGTGGGCTGTTGCCAGCAGGCCGTAGGGTTGTGTCTGGGCCTCTTGGCTTGCAGGGGGATGGCAGGGTTAGGGTTCTCACCGGTCTCCAGAGCAATGCAGAAAGGCAGAAAGGCAAGAGCCGACCCCTTGCTGGCTTCTGAGTCTGGTGCTGTTGACCTCTAACCCCTGGCATGGGACCCCACCTCACAGTGACCCTGTTCCTTGGCCCCCTTTCTCCCTCTGCCTGTCTCTGGTCCTGTCCCAGGCTGCGTCCTGACTGAGAGCTTGGCCCAGGGCCCTCAGAGCCCCACCTCTCCAGCCCCTCTGTATCCCATGGACTTGCTGCCCATGCCCACCCTGCCCATCCCAGCTCAGCACCCATGTGACCCTTGGCCTCCCTTGCTTACCCCCAGCTCCTCACCTCTTCTCTCTTGGGCTGTCTTCTCTGCCCAGGTCCCCCTGACCTCAGTGCCTTTTCAGGTGACCACGCGTTTCCTGCATCTGCACCAAGGCTCCTGCTCCCTGCCTCTTTAAGTATTGTCTCAGTATTTTGTTCTCTGAGAGGACCAGTCAGCCCTGCTCATTCTTCTTTTTAGAAAATGCCTTAGGCCGCCTGCAGTGGCTCCAGCCTGTGATCGCGGCACTTTGGGAGGCCAAGGATTTGGGAGGCTTGAATTGGAGACCAGCCTGGACAACATAACTAATCCCTGTCCGTGTATTTAACAAAATACATAGCACTTTGGGAGGCCGAGGCGGGCAGATCACCTGAGGTCAGGAGTTAATGACCGGCCTGACCAACATGGAGAACCCGTCTCTACTAAAAATACAAATAAATTAGCTGGGCATGGTGGCACACGCCTGTAATCCCAGCTACTCGGGAGGCTGAGGCAGGAGAATCGCTTGAACCTGGGAGGCGGAGGTTACGGTGAGCCGAGATTGTGCCACTGCACTCCAGCCTGGGCAACAAGAGCAAAATTCCATCTGAAAAAGAAAATACAGAAAAGATTGTATTTTTTGTGGTGGTACATGCCTGTACTCCCAGGTACTAGCGGGACTGAGGCTGGTGATTGCCTGAGCCTGGAGGTCAAGGCTGCAGTGAGCTGAGATCCTGCCACTGCCTACAGCCTGGGTGACAGACCCTGTCCCAACACATAATAATGATAATGGTTTAAGCCAAGCACGGAGGCACCTGCCTGTAGGCTGAGCTACTTAAGAGGCTGGGACAGGATTGCTCGAGCCCAGGAGCTCAGTCCAGCCTGAGCAACACAGTGAGACCTGTCCCTCAAAACCAAAACCAGAAGACTCTTGGTGCCTCCCAGATTTGTTCTTCCAGACGCACCTGGGCAGCGCAGTCAGGTGCCGCTGCATCTGGACGTGGAACCTGTTTTGTGATCAGGACCACTCCGGGCTTCTCTCTCAGGTCCTGGGGCAGATTCCTAGAGGTGGAACCTGTGGGCCCAGGGGTGTCAGTGTTTGTAAGGTTCTTGGGATGAAGCCGGGGCGCCGCTGAGGATTACCCCGCCTCTGCCAGCATTCCCAGTCCCCTCTGAGGGTTACCCCGCCTGCACCAACATTCCCAGTTCCCTCTGAGGGTTACCCCGCCTGTGCCAGCATTCCCCAGCTTCCCTCTGAGGGTTACCCCACCTGCACCAACATTCCCAGCTTCCCTCTGAGGGTTACCCCGCCTGCACTACACTCCCAGTTCCCTCTGAGGGTTACCCCGCCTGCACCAGCACCCCCAGTTCCCTCTGAGGGTTACCCCGCCTGTGCCAGCACTCCCAGTCCCCTCTGAGGGTTACCCCGCCTGCACCAACACTCCCAGTTCCCTCTGAGATGAAGTCCTTTCCACTAGAACAGGTCTTGTTTCATCACAGGGCTCCAAACGGATCCTGCGGTCCCATGAGATTGTGCTGCCCCCCAGTGGACAAGTGGAGACAGACCTGGCCCTGACCTTCTCCCTGCAGGTGAGTCTTTCCCCACTGGTGACCACGCCCTCTTCAGTGGCCCCCAGGGAGATGGGCACCCCCATCACTGTCCCCTGGGGCAACGGGAACCTGTTAACAGTGTCCCCTAGGATGATGGGGACCCTCATCGCTGTCCCCTGGGGTGATGGGTACCCCTCATCAGTGTCTCCTGGGGTGATGGGTACCCCCATATCACCATCCCCTGGGGTGACAGGGACCCCCATATCACTGTCTCCTGGGGTGATGGGTACCCCCATATCACCGTCCCCTGGGGTGATGGGTACCCCTCATCAGTATCCCCTGGGGTGATGGGTAACCCCTCATCAGTGTCCCCTGGGGTGATGGGTACCCCCTCATCAGTGTCCCCTGGGGTGATGGGCACCCTTCAACACTGTCCCCAGGGGCGACAGGGACCCCCATATCACTGTCCCCTGGGGTGATAGGTACCCCCATATCACTGTCCCCTGGGGTGACGGGTACCCCCATATCACTGTCCCCTGGGGTGACAGGTACCCCCATATCACTGTCCCCTGGGGTGACGGGTACCCCCATATCACTGTCCCCTGGGGTGACAGGGACCCCCATATCACTGTCTCCTGGGGTGACGGGTACCCCCATATCACTGTCCCCTGGGGTGATGGGTACTCCCATATCACTGTCTCCTGGGGTGACGGGTACCCCCATATCACTGTCTCCTGGGGTGACCGGTACCCCCATACCACTGTCCCCTGGGGTGACGGGGACCCCCATATCACTGTCCCCTGGGGTGACGGGTACCCCCATATCACTGTCTCCTGGGGTGACCGGTACCCCCATATCACTGTCCCCTGGGGTGACAGCGACCCCCCATCAGTATCTCCCAGGGTGACAGCACTTGCCTCGTCATAGCCACCTGTGTCCTTTGTTACTGCAGCTCTTCTGTTGATTATGGTTTATTCTTAAATGATTAGAAAATTTACTTTAGTTTATTAGGTTGAGTTTGTCTTTCCTCATCTATGATAAAGAAAATGTAGGCTGAGCACGTGGCTCACGCCTGTAATCCCAGCACTTTGGGAGGCCGAGGCGGGCAGATCACCTGAGGTCAGGAGTTTAAGACCAGCCTGGCCAACATAGTGAAACCCTGTCACTACTGAAGTTACAGAAACTAGCCAGGTGTGGTGGCAGGTGCCTGTAATCCCACCTACTTGGGAGGCTGAGACAGGAGAATCGCTTGAACCTGGGAGGTGGAGGTTGCAGTGAGCAGAGATCGCACCACTGCACTCCAGCCTGGGCGACAGAGTGAGATTCCATCTCAAAAAAAAAAAGAGAGAATGTAATAATGAGGGCAAAAAAACCCACTTATCAAGTCAGGACTACTTTGCTCTTCTATTTAAAAAGATGGGAAAATATATGCAGCCTCAGTATTGTAAGTTCAGAGCCTGGAGTCTCTGGCTGCGCCCTGCAGCTCACACGGCCTGTCCACTCAGTGTTGCCCAGCTGTGGGCACCTCTGAGGCCTGCCCTGGAGTGGAGCAGAGACGCCTGCCCTGGACTGTCCAGGTGTTGGCGGGAGGGCCCACCCAGATGGCCACACGCCCACCTTTGTTTTTCTCTGCTTCATTGTGACGAGGTTAGTGTTGTGACGAGGTTAGGGTTGTGTGAGGTTGCTGCTGTGTGGGGTTGGTGCTGTGTGACATTGGTGCTGTGTGGGGTTGGTGCTGTGTGGGGTTGGTGGTGTGTGGGGTTGTTTTGTGTGAGGTTGGTGCTGTGTGGGGTTGGTGCTGTTTGGGGTTGTTGCTGTTTGGGGTTGGTGCTGTGTGGGGTTGGTGCTGTGTGGGGTTGGTGCTGTGTGGGGTTGGTGCTGTGTGACCTTAGTGCTGTGTGGGGTTGTTGCCGTGTGATGTTGGTGCTGTGTGGGGTTGGTGCTGTGTGGGGTTGTTTTGTGTGAGGTTGGTGCTGTGTGAGGTTGGTGCTGTGTGGGGTTGGTGCTGTGTGGGGTTGGTGGTGTGTGGGGTTGTTTTGTGT
>CM052655.1:123466471-123494911 GCA_028533165.1 Leontopithecus rosalia
GCCAGCTGCCTTCACTCCTAACAGGAGGCAGCCTGTCCTTTGAAGCTTTGGAGCCCGGCACTGACTTCTCTCTGGCTGTGAAAGTCCTAGCTGGCCTCTTCTTCCGATGGAAGGCCGCGGCCTCCGTGTTGAAAGGCTGTCGTTTCGCGTGGCCGCCTTCGTCGGTGATCTGAGCTGGATCTTCTGGAGAACTCGCCGCGGCTTCTCCGTCCGCGCTTGCTGCTTCCCTTTGCATTCCTGCGTTATGGCGACGGCCTGCTTTACTAAAAGCTCGTGAACCACCTTCTGTAGCTCCAGGCTTCTGTAGCCTCCTCACGTCTCTCAGCCTTCCCGGAAGTGAAGGGCGTCAGGGCCTTGCTCCGGGTGAGGCTTTGGCTGAGGGGAGGTTGTGTCTGGATTGATCTTCCAGCCCAGCCAATCCCTCTCGCCACATCCACACTAAGGCCGCTTTGCTGATTCTCATTCGTGCGTTCGCTGGAGCAGCACTTTTCCTTCCTTCTGGAACTTTCTCGGCATTCGCTGCGTGGTGGTTTAGTTTAAGAGGTGCTGCTTTCACCGGTCTTGGCTTGGACGTGGGTTCCTCACTAAGCTCAATCACTTCTAGGCTTTCAGTGAAAGCGATGCGCAGCCCTTCCTTTCACTTGAACTCTTTGGGGTCCCCGTAGAGTTATTAATTGGCCTGATTTTGATTTGTTGTGTCTCGGAGTAGAGAGGCCCGAGGAGAGACAGAGACACGGCAATGGCGGCTGAGCAGTCGGAATGCACCGAGTTCCGCATCTCATGGGTGCTGTGCGTGGTGCCCCAGGGCGAGTGCGGCAGCCACGTCACTGCTCACTGACCACAGATCACCATACAGATTCGGCAACAGGGAAGCGGTTTGAAGTCTGGGAGAATTAGTGAAAGGTGACGCAGGCACCCAGGCGCGTGTGCTGTTGGGACAACGGTACCGGTAGACCCGCTTGTTGCAGGGCTGCCAAAAGCCTTCACTGTAAAAACCACACCCAAGCGCAGTAAAGAAGGCACCGTAGAGGGGCCCGCAGCCTTCGCGTGCAGTGGGTGCAACGCCTTCCCCCCGGCTTGCGTGCTGTGACGTTTGCACGACCACATGGTCTCACCCTGCGTGTCTCAGAACGTATCTCTCATTACGAGGTGCGTGACTATTTGTTTTTGCAACATTTTTATTATGTTATTTATACAATTAAGTTTGACATCCTGGCCGGGCATGGTGGCTCACACCTGTAATCCCAGCACTGTGGGAGGCCAAGATGGGCAGATCACAAGGTCAGGAGTTCGAGACCATCCTGGCTAATGTGGTGAAAACCTGTCTTTACTAAAAATACAAAAAATTAGCCAGGCGTGGTGGCTGTAGTCCCTGCTACTCGGGAGGCTGAGGCGGGAGAATCGCTTGAATGCAGAGGCACATGTTGCAGTGATCCGAGATTGTGCCACCGCACTCCATCCTGGCAACAGAGTGAGACTCTGTGTTAAAACAAACAATCAGAAATAACAACAAAAACAAGAGTGACATCTTCAGCAATTTTCTGTTTTTTTCTTTTTGAGACAGGTCTCACTTTGTCACCCAGGCTGGAGTGCAGTGCTGTGATCTGGGCTCACTGCGGCCTCGAGCCCTTGGGGCCAAGCAGTCCTCCCACCACAGTCTCCGAGTAGCTGGGACTATAGGTGCATGCCACCACGCCTGGATAACCTTTTGTATTTTTCATAGAGACAGGGTTTCACCATGTTGCCCAGGCTGGTCTCCAACTCCTGAGCTCAAGCTATCCACCTGCCTCTACCTTCCAAAGTGCTAGGATTACAGGTGTGAGCCGTTGTGCCCAGCCTCAGGTTTCCATGTCCCTACAGTCTATTTGAAAATTGAATTGGGAGGAGCCTGTCAGGGTCAGGGGCAGAGGGAGCTGGGCCCTCGGGCCACCCTCCTTGATGAGGCAGCTCCGGCCCTTTGCTGTGGGTCTCTGAGCATCCACAGAGCATCTGCTGGACTAGCCCGGGAGGATGGTCAGCAGGGGCAGAAGCGGGAAGGGCCACAGTCCAGGGCAGTGACCTGCCGGCCGGCATTACCCCCGGGGAGTGCCCAGCTCAGGGGTGGCGGCCCCCTGCCAGGAGGACGCATGCCCCAAGGAGCATTGCCAGGAGGAGAGGAATGCGCAGCCCGGAGCCTGGGGCCTGGGACTTCCAGGGCCTGTGGAAATCAAAGCAGTGCTCACATAAAGGTCGACGACAGGCTGAGAGGGGAGTGGGGGCTACTCGGCAACCCCCACCCCAGCCGGTGGCAAGGATCCCGGCAAAAGCATCTTTGATAAGAGGCCCTGGTCCTTCCTGCCTTCCCGCCCGAAGGAGGGAAGTGAGGAGGGTTTTCTTGGGAGGAAAAGGGCCCGGACCTCTCTGACCCCACTGAGGTGGGTGTGAGCAGGTAGAGCGTTGCCTGAGCCCCACCCCAATTCCTTCAGGAGCCGGCCCAGCAGCCCCTCCCCACTGAGCTTATTTTATTGGGATGCCCAGCAAAGGCTCAGCCTTTCCAAACATGGTCCCTGGCATCGGCTCCTGAGGGTTGGGCAGCCTCCTTGGTCCCCCACAGACGCTAGTCCCTGGACATTGGCTCCTGTTGAGTGACCGTCTTCACACACTGCTTTGCTGCTGCTGAGGTCTTGGGTGGGTGGATGGGTAGGATCTGCCTGGGCAGCTTTGCATGGACAACAGGCGTGCCTGGGCCCAGGAGTGCTGTGGACACTCCTCCCTGTCCATCTCAGTCCCTCGTGGCCTCGCCTGGCACTGGCTCCCCAGCGTAACCCAGTGCCCTCTCCTCGTGGCCCATTCGTGAAAGCTCCTTCATGTTCCTCCTGTCTGTCACCTGGCTCCTGTGTCCTACTCTCAGATCCGTCCCCCTCTCCCTAGTGGCCACGTTTCCTGTCCACTGGATGCCCCCTGCCCTGCGGCTCCCCTGCTGAGGGCCCCCCTTGCTGTCACTGGGAGCCCTTCAGAAACCCTAGGCCACTCGCCAGGGCTCCTTCCCATCATGGAGCTTTCTAGAACTCTTGTTCCGGCCTGCAGGTGATGCAGCACCCGTCAGAGGGCGGCCAGGTGCTGAGCCTCTGCAGCAGCATCAAGGAGGCCCCCGTCAAGGCGGCCGAGATCTGGATCGCCTCCCTGTCCAGCCAGCCCATCGACCATGAGGACAGCGCCATGCAGGCCGGCCCCAAGGCCAAGTCCACGGGTGAGCGGCTCCAGACCACTCCTGCCCCTTCTGTGGGGAGGCCGTTCCTGGCCACAGCACACTGGACAGCAGAATGTCCAGCCTGGCCAAAGGAGGGGGAGTCCAGAGCATGCATCGGCCACTTTCCCGTCCGGAAGCCACAGCAGAGGCATACGCTGCTGGGGGGCCTGGCCTGCCACGGGTCCCTGCTCTGCCCCTTGGTCAAGAGGTCGGAGCCCAGAGTGTCTGTGAAAAGGAGGTGTGAGGTCTCACCGTGATGTCTTTGTCCGGGTGCGGGCCCCAGCATGGGCCGAGGTTGCCACCATCCCAGTAGGGTCACCAGCACGTCCCCCACTCCTGAGGCAGGGGGCACCCAGTCGGTGAAAATCCAGGCTGAAATGCTAGACTGGCAGCAGGGCCGTGTGGGCCGAAGCAGCTTGTGTGGCCCCCGTTGCCCTCCCGGCCCCCCCTTTCTGCCAGCCTGGGCGTGGTCTGCTGCAGTGGACTGGGAGCTTGGGGCCACGGCGCCTGTGTCCAGAGCCTTTCTGTCCTGTGTGGATCCACCTCCTCGCTGCCCGACTCTGTGTCCAGGGAAGCCTGGGGCTGGTCACTGCCTGGTTTCCCAGACGGAATCTCACAGCACTGTCCTTTCTGTCTGCTCATTCCACAGATAACTACTCGGAGGAGGAGTATGAGAGCTTCTCCTCTGAGCAGGAGGCCAGCGACGACGCCGTGCAGGGGCAGGTGACCTGGCGCCGGGGCTCCTCGCCCTCTCCCAGCTCACACCGGGTGTCCTGGGGTCTGTGGGGTCCTCACCAGCTGTCACCGGGGTCTTGTGAGGCGGGCAGGGGTGGGTGAGCCACAGGCCTGGCCCCCGGTTGGCCGCCCACCTCCCCTTTCCCGACCCCAGGGGCTGGAGTTTGTGCGCAGGTGGCTCTGGGGGCCTTGGGATGCAAATTGGCTCTCAGTGATGGGCCTCTCCCACCACCCACACTGAGGCCGGCAGGGACCTCCTGGCACCGTGCAGGCTGCCATGGCCTCAGCCACTGTGTGTGTTTCTGCAGGACTTGGACGAGGACGACTTTGATGTGGGGAAGCCTAAGAAGCAGCGGAGATCGATTGTAAGAACGACGTCCATGACCAGGGTGGGTGGAGATTGGCTCTATGAATGTTGGGGAAGGCGGGGGCGGGGAGGACGCCGGGCGCCCGGTCGTGGTGGGGGGGCAGGCGTGGTGGGACGTGGATGTGGTGGGGTCGCAGGTGTGGGAAGTGAGATCTCACCCCAGGTCATAGCAGCATGTCCTGTGGCGGACCTCCTGGCTACCAGTCCCCTGCTGGGTGCCACTGTCTCCCACACCCTGCCATATCTCCTGACTCCAGCCCGTGTGGCCACCAGGATCAGGGTGCTGAATGAGTCTGAGAGGCTGCCTGGCTGCCAGGCTCACTCCACGTGTGGAGCCCCAGGGATGCCATCCTCCCCTCTGGCCTGTCAGGCGCCCACATACACCTGAGTGTGCTGGTTCCCCTGTTTTTGTTTGGGATCTGGCCTACCTGGCACCACAGTCCCCAGGAGCTTGATGAGGTGGTTGGGCATTTTTTTCCCTGAGGAAAGCTTGGGCAGCTCTTTCCTCAGAGGTCACACCTGGCACTGGCACAGAGGGTCCAGCCCCTGGTGCCTGGAGTCCCTTAGAGAGTACACAGTGCTGGGAGGCCAGCGCAGGCAGCTGGGAGCCTTGTGCCTGGTGCTAACAAGGGATGTGGCACAGCCCAGCCCCCGGACACCACCGCCTCCTCTGGCAGTGTTCAAGGGGAGTTGTGGGCAGACAGTGCTGGGGACAGGCGAGCTGCTCCGGAAGTGGCGAAGCTGTGTCTTTCTGGCCTGGAGAGCAGCCCCCACACTGGGCAGCCCCCTGCTGGGCAGAGCACCAGTTTGAGCCTGCATTCCAGGGCCTCCTTGGACCCACCTGCTGTAGGGAGGGAGGGCATAGGCTGCCTTTGTAGGGTTGGCCCCTGAGAGGGTGGGTAAGGCTCCTGCTCGCCCAGTGGTGGGAGCTGAGGTTCTGCAGCCCAGGGTGGCACGAGGTGCCCACGGGGCTCCCCTTCGAGCATGTGCCACCCCAGGCTTGCCCACCTGCCCACCCCACATGGGTGCCTAGCACCTGCCTTCTGGAGTTGGCCAGGGCCTCTCCTGGGGGGGATGCTGAGGGAAGGGCCCCATGAGCCTGGGAAGGGCTGCAGAGGCTTCTGGAAGAATCATGGAGTCCACACACCTCCCCAGGTCCCCCTTGGCCAGGTCTGGAACTGTCAGACCTCAGGTCTGTTGGGACGCTTCTGGGAGCTACGTGCAAATCCACTGCCGGTGCCGAGGACTTGCTGCCTCCCACTGCGGGCCGGGGTGGCCTCCCTGCGGCCTTCCTGCGGCCTGAGGAAGTGGCTCCTGCTCAGGTCTGTGGATCTGACTCTGCGTTGCTTGTCTTGCAGCAACAAAACTTCAAGCAGAAAGTGGTGGCGCTGCTGCGGAGGTTCAAAGTGTCGGATGAGGTGAGTGCTCTGCTCGCAGCCCCCGCCCACGGCACTGTCTGCTTCAACAGGGTTCCGTCATGTTGGCCAGGCTGGTCTTGAGCTCCTGGCCTCAAGTGATCATCCGCCTGCCTCAGCCTCCCAAAGTGTGAGGATTATAGGTGTTAGCCACCACACCCCGCCTTTGTTGTTTCTTTAATGTGAGAAGAAAATTGTGCCTGGGTTCAGGACCCACAGTGGAGAGGGCATTTAAACGTTTCAGCCCTGGAGCAGTGTGGTCACCTGCTGTCCTGACAGCATGGTGCCTGTAGATGGTGCCGTGTCCTCTCACACTAGGGATGCTCAGGTGCGCGCTCCACGTGCATGTGCTCAAGCAGGTGCTTGTGGCCCGGGCAGGCAGTGTTTCTGGAAACACTGTAGCATCACCAGCTGGCTGCAGGGGAAGCACAGCCCCGCCACTGGGGTGGTCATCAGGCCCCTGTGTCTTGTTTGCATCTTGGATTGGAACGTACCCAAGTCCAGCTGAAGATGGGACTTAGCCAAGTCGGCTCCCTGGCCCAGGGCTCCCTTGAGCCCTGCCGAGTGCCTCTAGGTTCAGGGGTCTGCCCTTGGTTGAGTCTTGACCGTGGGGTTCTGCACTCACCTGGGCAACTGAGCTGAGTCTCAGAATGCATTTCACTTACGCAGACGTTGGTTCTGAGACTCAACCACCCAAACTGTGAAACGATGGGCCAACCCACACACACCGTTCCGGGAGAGGACGGCGTTTTCACAGGAATAATGGCGTGGTTTTGTGTGAAATTCACACAGGTCAACACAGTGCTTTAATGGAGCGATGGGATCTCTTACTTCCACCCATCACTCCCTTTCCTGCAAAGGCTAGACCATCCCCACTGCAGCTCTGAACCTGTGTCTCGGCCACTGGGAGCACCACACCTGGCACTGTCCCTGCCCAGGACTTCTCAGCAACCCTCAGGGGCAGGAGAGGTACACTGAGGGGAGGTCACCTGCCTGGGTTACAGCTCTCTGAGATTGTTCATGCCGCTGTAACAAAATACCTTCGTCCGGGAAATTTATAAACAACCAAAATGTATTGCTCACGGTTCTGGAGGCTGCAAGGACGAGACCAGGGTGCCCGTAGATTTGGCGTCTGAGGGCCCGCTTCCCAGAGAGGGTACCTTCTGTGTCCTTGTGTGGCAGAGGGGGCTGACAAGTTCCCTAAGCCTCCCTTGCCAGGGCCTGAGCCCGTTCGGCAGGGCAGAGCCCTCAGAACCCTGCCCACCTGCCAAAGACCCCACCTAATTCTAGCACCTTGCCGGTCAGGTTTCAGCGCAGGAATTTGAGAGGCAAAAATGTTCACAGCCCCCAGGCTGACCACAGAGTACCCACATCCAGGCTGCCCTGTGCCCAGGTGCCACACGGTGTGTCTGGTGAGGAGGAAAGCAGGGGTCTGCTCGCACCCGTCCTGTGAGGATGAACTGGAGTGAGGTCAGTTCCCTGCAGCCCTCAGCTTCAGCTCACAGTGAAAGCTTCTGCTAGGGGCTGCCTTTTGCATTTTTCACCATAAAAGGTGGCATACCTGGATAGTCAGTTGATTTTCAACAACGGTGCCAAGTTTATTGGAGAAAATACCTTTTCACAAAAAAACTGAGGCTTGACAGTGGACACCACGTGCAGAATTCAGCCTGACTGGATCATTTTCCTAAATGTAGAAGCATAAAACATAAATGGTGTAGATTCTAACCCTTAAAACACATGAGCTTAAATCCTGTAAAAGTTCCAGAAAAACACACGGGAAAAATATTTGTGAGCTTGAATTAAGATTTGTAGGACTCAAAAAGCATGTACATGCAAGAGAGACTTGGTACACTGGACTTTATGACAAATAATATCTGTGAAATAAGCCCCCAGACAGAAAGGACAAATACTGCATATCCCCACGTAGATGAGGGCCCTAGAGTTGGCAAATTCATAGAGGCAGAAAGGAGAACAGACAGCGGGTACCAGAGGCTGCGGAGGAGGGTGGAGAGTTAGCCTTTCTTGGGGGCAGAGTTGCGGTTTGGGAAGCTGGAAAGAGTTCTCGAGATGGCCAGTGGTGACAGCTGCAACAGTGAATGCACTAACACCACAGAACTATCCACCCAAAAACAGATCCAATCCTGAATACTGTGTTTTTTATATTTTAACACAATAAAAAAGCAGAAATTTGCTTTCTGAAAGAAACTGTTAAAAGAATGAAAAGACAAGTTGACAGAAAATATTTGCAAATCACATGCCTGGTAGAGATTTGTATCCGATAAATATATTAAAAACTCTCACGACCCAGTAAGAAAGCAACCTGATTTTTAAAATCAGTAAGACTCGTACAGTGAAACTGCGAACCATTTTTTAAAGAAAGAAGATACAAAGAAGTGGAAAGATGTCATATGTTCACGGATTGGAAAACCTGGTCTTGTTGAGGTGGCAGTACTCCCTAAATGGATGTACAGATTCAACACAGTGCCTATCACATTACCAGCTGTTTTCGTAGAATTGACCAGCCATAATTTCTATGTAAATGCAAGGGATGCAGAGGAGACAGAACAGTCTTGAAGAATGAAGATTTACACTTCCCAATTTCAAAACCTCTGCTACAAAGCCACAGTAGTTCTGCGGACCGTGTGGGGCTGGCCCAGCAGCGGCATGGAGACAGGCGATTGTCCAGAAGTGAACCCTTCCATTTGTGGGCAAGTGGTGATGAACAAGGATGTCGGGATAGCCACAGAGGAAGAATAGGCTTCACAGAAGGGTGCTGAGACCACTGGACATCCACATGCAAAGAGGGAATTTCAGCCAGCTGTGGCGGCTCACACCTGTGATCTCAGCACTCCGGGAGGCCACGGCAGGCAGACTGCATGGGTCCACATAATGAAACCCCATCTCTACTGAAAATACAAAAAATTGGCTGGGCATGGTGGTATGTGCCTGTAATTCCAGCTACTCAGAAGGCTGATGTGGGAGAATCACCTGAGCCCATGAAGTGGAAGCTGCAGTGAGCTGAGATCACACCGTTGTACTCCAGAGTGAGACCCTGTATTAAAATAAAAAACAAAAAAAGCAAAAGAAAATTTGGACCCCTGCCTCACACCATGAGGCAATAATTAACCAAGTTCAATGATTAACTTGAAGTGGATTGGCCGCGTGCAGTGGCTCATGCCTGTAATCCCAGAACTTTGGGTGGCCAAGGTGGGCAGATCACTTGAGGTCAGTAGTTTTGAGACCAGCCTGACCAACATGGTGAAACCCCATCTCTACTAAAAATATAAAAAAAAATTAGCCAGGCGTGGTGGCGGGTGCCTGTAGTCCCAGCTACCCAGGAGGCTGAGGTGGGAGAATCACTTGGACCTGGGAGGCAGAGGTTGCAGTGAGCCGAGATCACACCACTGCACTCCAGCCTGGGCAACAGAGTGAGATTCCATCTCAAAAAAATAGAACAAAAACTTTAAATGGATCAAAGATCTCCATATGTGAGCTAAGATTATAAAACTCTTTGAAGAAAATGGACCAATCTTAACAACCTTGGGTTAGGCAGGGGTTCTTAGATATGACACCCAAAGCACAAGCAACAAAAGGTAAGTTTTTCTGCATTATAGCAACGTATTACACGCTTGTGCTCCAAAGAGTGCCTTCAAGAAAGCAAAATAGAAGAACAGAAGAATGTTTGTTGCAAATCATGTACATGCTGAGGGGCTTGAATCCAGAACACATAAAGAATGCTTATGGCTGAAAAATAAAAAATATGACCCAGTTAAAAGCTAAGTTGTCCATTGCTTTGAGAACGATACAGTCTCAGGTGCTACGGAGCTGGGGGCCCCCACTCCTGCCCCGACTCACGGCTGTTCACTTGGGCTGAGAAGTTGACCAGGAGGCCGCCTTGTGGCCGTGGCTTTTAAAGGACACCCTGAAGCCGGTGGTGATTCCTTGAATTAGAATAACCCTGATCAGCTGCAGTGTAATCCCTGGAGGTGTGTGCTGGCTCATAAGAGGCATGGAGGAAGAGAATCTCAAAGTGAAAGGACCAACTCTGATCCCTGCCAAGACTGAGAATTACTAAGAGAAAACTCCTTGTGGTGACGGTTCTGAGACAAGGATCACTCCAGATGAGAACCCACAGGGATCACTTCCAGATGAGAATCCACAGGGATCACTTCCAGATGAGAATCCACAGGGATCACTTCCAGATGAGAATCCACAGGGATCACTTCCAGATGAGAATCCACAGGGATCACTCCAGATGAGAATCCACAGGGATCACTCCAGATGAGAATCCACAGGGATCACTTCCAGATGAGAATCCACAGGGATCACTCCAGATGAGAACCCACAGGGATCACTCCAGATGAGAACCCACAGGGATCACTTCCAGATGAGAACCCACAGGGATCACTTCCAGATGAGAATCCACAGGGATCACTCCAGATGAGAATCCACAGGGATCACTCCAGATGAGAATCCACAGGGATCACTTCCAGATGAGAATCCACAGGTGGCTTGTTGTCCTGCCTGGCCCTTCTGGGATTGTAAGGCCGATTGCTCTGTTAGAATTGAGCTGCTAGCTGTGGTTGACATCACCACGGAAGATGCTTGAGCCAACTATTTTAATAAAGTGATGATCCCTTGTCAGAGAACCAGGCGCAGTGACTCACACCTGTAATCCCAGCACTTTGGGAGGCTGATATGGGAGAATCACTTGAGCCCAGGAGGTCGAGGCTGCAGTGAACTATGACTGTGCCACTGTACTCTAACCTGGGCAACAAAGCAAGACCCTTCCTCAGAAACAAACAACAGTGAATTGTCCAATTAAAAATGGGCAGGGATCTTTCTGAATAGATTTCTTCAAAGAAGACATACAAGTAGACAGTAAGTACATGATCTTTATCACTGATCATTAGGGAAATGTAAACCAACACAGTGAGACACCACTTGATCCTCACTAGGATGGCTGGAACAAATGGAATGCAACAGGATGAGGTGTCACAGCTGGAACCCGCACACTGCTGGGGGAGTGTAAGATGGCAGGGCAGCCTCAGGAAGCAGTTGCCAGACATCCAGCACCCTGTTCTTTAGTGTTGACTTCGGGGAGGGGAACACAAATGCACGGACCCATGCAGACGTTCACAGCAGTGTCGTCTGTGGTGACCAAACAGCCATCAGCTGCTGATCTCTTAGACGGGGGTCCATCTACTCAGTGGCGTGCTGCAGAATCATCAGAGGAAGTTTGTAAAGGAAAGGTTTAGTTGACTCACAGTTCCGCACAGTTGGGAGGCCTCAGGAAGCTTCCAATCATGGCAGAAGGTGAAGCAGGCACCTTCTTCATGAGGCAGCAAGTCAGAGTGAGTTCCAGCAGGGGAAATGCCAGACACTTACACAAGCATCAGATCATTCTTATCCTGAGAACAGCGGGGAAGAAATCTCCCCCATGATCCAGTTACCTCCACCTGTCCCGCCCTTGGCACATGGGGCTTATGGGGATTACAATTCAAGTTGAGATTTGGGTGGGGACGCAGAGGAACATGAAGTGTGCCACGCTGGGTGGATGAAGCCCACCCCAGAGCCACCAGCTCTTAGTAGCACTCAGTAAGGGGCAGGACATCCAGTGAGATCCACAGTGTGGGAAAGAGGGAGGGGACACACTAGGGGAGGGCAGAGGGGAGTTCCCTGGGTGCGGGGAACACGCTGTGTCTTGTCTGTGGTGCTGGCTACACAGCGGCCCACCCTGTCAGAGCTCATCTGCCTCCACTCAGGCCCTCCTTGCGTCCTGGTAGCCTGGATGGACCAGCCCAGGCAAGGTGGAGGAATGCCACACACGCCCAGCGCCTGGTGACCTGGGGTCTCGGTGCTCACCCCGAGCTCTAAGGCAGAAGCTGGACTGCAGCCATGCTGAGCAGAGGGCTTTGCTGGCCGAGCACCCACCTCCTATTTCTCCTGTAGACCCTGGGGTCTTGGGTACCCCCAAGGGGGCAGCATGGGCCACTCAGGGAACTCCCACCTGGCCCTCATGCTCGCCTGGCACTCCTGCAGGTCCTGGACTCAGAGCAGGACCCTGCGGAGCACATCCCCGAGGTGGAGGAGGATCTGGACCTTCTGTATGACACGCTGGACATGGAGCACCCCAGCGACAGTGGCCCCGACATGGAGGACGATGACAGTGTCCTCAGCACCCCCAAGCCAAAGCTGCGGTGAGCCCTGCAGGGCGGGGTGGGGTGGGGAACAGCCATTTCAGATGCTGCAGCCATTCTGCAGCCACTCTGGCAGAGCCATGTCCAGCCTGGGGGATGTGATGGGCAGGGCCAGCTGCCTGGAAGCCTGGGAAGGCTCTGATGGCCAGACCAGTAGGGTGGGCCTGCAGGAGAGGTATGCAGCTGTCTGGCAGGCCCAGGTCATGGTTGCACTGAGCCAGGCAGCTCTCGTTTCACAGGCCAGGCCAGGGGGTGCGAGCTCTGGGCTGGGGAGGACTTGGGGGGGCCCCAGGGTGCTGACTGGGCTGGATGTGCCACCCTGTGTCTCGGGATTAGGGGATCAGTCGTTGGGGGATATCCTGAGAACTGCAGAGGACTTCTGTCCACTCAGGTGGGGAGTGGGGCTCCCATGCTGGGTGCCCCTCCCTGAGGAGGAGGAGGCAGAGGCAGGTGGAGATGGGGTGGCAGGTGTCTGTGGCGGGTGGGAGGAGGGGCCTGGTTGGGGCCTGGCCTGGGCAGGAGGGAGATTCAGAGCATCTCTGCGCATGGGTCTGGGCGAGGAGGCAAGCATACCAGGCAGAAGGCATGTGCCAGGATCTGGGCAGCTGCTGAGGAGCCAGAGACCCCAGTTGGAGATGGGAAGCTGGGACATTTTTTTATGGTTTTTTAACCTGAGCAGCATGAAGATGTAGCCATGGACGAGGCAGCATGGCTGCGTGTTGGAGGCAGGCCCTGCTTAGCCCTGCTGCGGGCAGCAGCCTCCCATCTCACCTGGCATTGCCCGGTGGCCGTAGCCCCACCTGCTGCCGCTTCAGTCAGCAGCAGCCACCATAACAGGTGACCGCAGATGTGGCCCTTAAAAACAGCCTCTGTTCCTCCTGTTCTGGAGTCACCATCCCGAGGCTGTGGTTTCATTCTTGGCCGGGGTCTTGCTGAGCTGGGGTGGAGGTATCGGCCGCTGCCCTGACTGGGCTTCTGAGGTCACGTGGCAGCCTGGTGTGGCTGTTGGTGGAGTTGGGCTCAGTATGGCTGCGGGACTGGGGTCTGCCTGGCAGTCATTGCCTCTGGCAGCTGTCCTCAGACTTTGGCCCAGGGTCCCTCCTTCACCTTCGGAGCTAGCAAGGCCCGGTCAAGTCCCCTCATACTTCAGGTCTCCCTGGCCTTCTGGCCTCATCTCTCCTTCCTTCAGCTGGAGAAAGCTCTCTGCCTTTAATGGCCCATGTGATTCCTTAGGAGATACCCGTGTGGCCCAGTTCGTCTCCCATCTGCAGCTCCGTGGCCTCTCTGCAGAGCCCTGGCCAGCTCGCGTTCATAGTCTGGGGAGAGGCGTGTGCTCTTGGGCCCTGCTGTTGATGGTCACACAGCAACAATGAGTTGCCATGTGGCTTTGTTGCCCAGTGGGGAGCACCAGACACTGCATAAGTCCTGTCTGTTTTTTTGTTTTCTTTTGTTTTTTGAGACTGGGTCTGGCTCCATCACCCAGGCTAGAGTGTAGCTGTGCAGTCACGGCTCACTGCAGCCTCAACTGCCTGTGCCCAAGCGACTCTCCCACTTCAGCCTCCTGAGCAGCTGGGGCCGATGGTGTGCGCCCCCACACCCAGCTAATTTTTATTTTTTGTAGAGACGGGGGTCTTCCTTGCCTCAAGCTAAGGCTGAGTTTCAGGGATATGTGTTTCCTACAGCTGATATCAGGGCAGGTGGAGGAGCCAGGAAGGGGCCCGGCGCTGCCAGCCCCAGAATTGCCCTCCCCATGCCCGTGTCAGTGCGGGTGTGCACTGACACGGGCTCTTCTCTGGACCCAGCTCTGCTCTGCTGTTGGACTCGCCAGTCTCTTCCTCCAGGTGTGGTGGGAGAGCCGCGCTTTAGTGCAAGAAGGATCCTGGGAATTAACATGTCCCCACCCCTGTTTCTTGAGCCAGACCATACTTTGAAGGACTGTCGCACTCGAGCTCGCAGACAGAGATCGGGAGTATCCACAGTGCCCGCAGCCACAAGGAGCCCCCAAGCCCGGTGAGTGGGGCCACACTGATCCCCAAGAGTGGACTGTGGCCTGACTGGGCTATGACATGGCCCAGATCTCTCAGCATGTCCTGGGCCCAGGGCCCTGTCCAACTGTCCTGGAGCCACTTTGCACCCACTGTCCAGGATCCAGTGTCCCCTGAGCCTCGGCATTCCCAGCCCAGGAGTCAGCACCTTGGCCCCTGCAGGTGAGCAAAACTGATCACATACCCTCCCCACAGGCTGATGCACCCGAGAAGACGCGGTCCCTGGGAGGCAGGCAGCCAAGCGACAGTGTCTCCGACACGGTGGCTCTCGTAAGCAGGCTGGGGCCGCACCCACCCATCCACACACCAGGCATGCCAACACTGCCTTAAAGGGTCTGACCCGGAGGGCAGGCCCCACATGTAGGTCTCACGTCACACCTGGTGTGCAGAGGTGGGGTCAGCCTTCAGGAGTGGCCAGGCTACTGGCTGGTCAGAGTATCCCCAAATCCACTCTACCTTCAGGGGTACCCCAGATTCACCCCATCTTTGGGGTCAGGGCACCCCAGATTTATCCCACCTTCAGGGTCAGGGCAACTGGACTCACCCCACCTTCAGGGTCAGGGTGCCTGGATTCACCCCACCTTCAGGATCAGGGTGCCCCAGATTCAGCCCACCCTCAGGATCAGGGTACCCTGGACTTACCCTACCTTCAGGGTCAGGGCACCTGAATACCTTACCCTCAGGTGAATGACCACATGGCCCCTGCTGCGCTGTTGCCCACGGGCACCCAGGGAACCTGCTTGGTGTGTTGCGTGGGGTCTTTTCAGTTAGGGGGTCCTGGGCCCAGGGCAGGTCAGGTCCTGGGAAGTTGGGTACTGGTTGCCCTCATGGCCTGGATGGAAGCCCCATGGTTGGAGCTAAGCTCAGCCAGGTTCCTTGGGCAGCATGTGGCCAGATCCACATGTAGGAGCCACAGCCCAGAGAGGCCTAAACCCTCACTCAAGCCGAGGCCACACAGCTGGAGAGGGCCCAGCACTGCTTTGGTTTCCACGGGAGGCTCCAGCCTGTGTCTGCTCAGCAGGGTACACCAGGCCCAAGGGCACAGCCTGGACAGTCTGAGGACAGCCCTGAGGCTGAGGCCTCCACCCTGGATGTGTTCACGGAGAGGCTGCCACCCAGCGGAAGAATCACCAAGACAGAGTCCCTTGTCATCCCCTCCACCAGGTGACGGGGGCTCTGTGCTGTTGGGCGGGTCGGCGATGCAGCCATCAGGGGAGGGGCCATTGGGGCGTCCATCATGGTGGGTTCCTGTCAGTGCAGCCTGATGGGCTCCCTCAGATGCAGACAGCAGGTTCAGGGCCCTGTCCCTCTTCATAAAAAGGGGAAGCAAACCTGCTGCCCCAGCACTGGGTATGGAGCCTGCAGCCTCAGATCCCACCTGCTCAAGGGCTGGGGCCAGGCATGTGCCCTCCTGCAGGCGCCCCTACCCCACGGCCCCCTGAGTAGCCCCCGCCACAGCCGAAAGACATACATCCACCAGCTTGATTCTGTCAGGGTCTCAAGTTCATGTTTCTGTGACATTTGGGACTTCTTCCAAAGCAGTGAGTCTGGGCACTGGCATTTACCTGGTGGCAGCACCCAGGTCCTGTGTCCAGGCTCCGGAGCTGGTCACCCTGGCAGCCTCTGTGCCCTGCACTGTCCTGCTCCTGGCTCTGCCCAGCTCTTGGCCCGGGCAGAGAGGGTGAGCCCAGTTCTCATGGTGACTCCAGGGCTCCCAGCCTGTCTCACAGCCTCACAGGCAGAGCTGCATGGGGTCCCCTCGAGGTCACGGTCTCACTTGTACTCAGCTGCAGCTGTGGCCCTCCCAGGGCTGGTGGCCTCTCTGCAGCCCCTGGCCCGCTGGCCATCAGTCGGCCCTGTGCTTGTCTTTCCCTGTCCCCACCACGATGTGTAGGCCACTGCAGGCCTGCCCCAGCCCCAGCCCCTGTTGCTGCTACAGCCACTTACCCTGTCCTGGTCCCCAACAGGTCCGAGGGGAAGCAATCTGGCCGACGGGGCCGGAGCACATCCCTGAAGGAGCGGCAGCCAGCACGGCCCCAGAATGAGCGGGCCAACAGCCTGGACAACGAGCGCTGCCCCGACTCCCGGAGCCAGCTGCAGGTGCAGGTGCAGGTGGGGTGGAGGGAGTGGCCCGCCCAGGAGGCAGGGCTCGTGGTCACCATGGCACCAACCAGGCCAGGGTGAGAAGAGAAGCACAGGGGCTGAGGGTGCCAGGCCATAGAGCATGCGGGGCTTTGGAGGGCACCTGCTACACAGCAGGGTGGGTGGGTCCTGGGTTGGTTTGTCAGGAAGGCCGTGTGGACCCCAGGGTAAGTTCTAGTCCTCCTGCTGCCCTCCCTGGCCCAGGGCAGGCTCATGGCTTGGCCAGTTTGGCCCAGGGGTGGTCTCCAAGCTGGCCAGCTCTCTTCCTGCTGCTGAGCCTCTGTGGCTGCAGGGGGAGCAGAGGCACTGTGGGCACGGGGGCTGGGGCCTTGGGGATGGGTGCTGTGCTGCTTTTCTGGGTATGGACAGGCCTCTTGTGCCTCCAGATCCCAAGGAAGACTGTGTATGACCAGCTCAACCACATCCTCGTCTCTGACGACCAGCTTCCTGAAAACATCATCCTCGTCAACACCTCCGACTGGCAGGGGCAGGTGGGGGTGCAGTCTCATGGAATGGAGGGCTAGAGCGTAGGACAGAGGAGGGGGCTCCTGTGCCCACCCCCCACCCCCGGCACACCCGGGTGCTGGAGCTGGTGGCTGTGGTTTGCCTGGCTGGGCCTGAGGTCTCTGGAGCCCCTGAGAGCTTTGGTGAGGGTTGGGTGCTGGGTGGTCCGGAAGGCTGTGCTGAAGTCAGCAGCTGCCCGTCCTCCGCCAGTTCCTCTCTGATGTCCTGCAGAGGCACACGCTCCCCGTGGTGTGCACGTGCTCTCCCGCAGACGTCCAGGCAGCCTTCAGCACCATCGTTTCGCGGATACAGAGATAGTGAGTTGGGCTCCACCCTGTGCTCACTGCCCAAGTATCCCTCGGGGTCACTGCACCCCAGCCTCTGCCCCTCGCTCTAGGGCTGGGCTGTGGCTGGTGTCCATGGGGCCTGACCCACAGGCTCCTTGGAGCCTGTCCTCCCCTCATTGCGGGCAGAAGCAGCAGCCTGGCGGGTGTCCGGTCACACTGGAGGGGTGACCACCTGGCCCGTCCTGGGAAACCTGGGCCGAGGCCATGATTATGTGGCCCTCAGCCGGGGCAGTTTTGGGCATGTGGTGTCCTGGGTCTGGGCAGCACCAGGGCCGTTGTGGTATGAGCGGCCACCAGCACGGGGCCCCAGGCTCACACGGGCATCCTTGGATGGAGGATGGCTCCCCTGAGGCGTCTGTCCCCTCTTTGTCCCTCCTGCCTCTGGATCGCAGCTGCAACTGCAATTCCCAGCCCCCTACCCCTGTGAAGATCGCCGTGGCGGGAGCGCAGCATTACCTCAGTGCCATCCTGCGGCTCTTCGTGGAGCAGCTGTCCCACAAGACGCCCGACTGGCTCGGCTACATGCGCTTCCTGGTCATCCCGCTGGGTGAGCGCGTCCGCCTGGGCCTGGCACTCGTGCCGCGGGCAGTGTGGCACCCCGGCTTGCTGTGCATTTGTTGTTTTAAATGTTTGAGACGGTAACGCTGTTCGTTTGAATTATATGCAAGATAACTTGATCGCCCTAAAACAGCCATTTGGGCCAAGGGAAGGCCGTCACCCTCCGAAGGGCCCGAGCCGGGTGTGCCCTCTGTCTGTTGCTGTGGTAACTCAGCCAGTTTCCGTTCCCAGAGTCAGAAGTGCAAAGCAGGGCTGGTTATTAACCCTCTCCGATTGTCCAAGTCCTGTGTCGTGGAACTCCATGACTTCTTTAGGTCCATACAATGTGTCTTATTACAAAACCTCTCCAGCCTGAATCTGTGACCAGCCGCAAGGCCTAGAGGCGGCGCCTCTCCTGTGTGGCCCTTGCAATGCCGACGCCACAGCCCTGAGCCAGCCAAGGCCTCCGAACGGTCATATGTGCCCTGCTGAGCCTTCGTCGCTGGCAGTCAGGGCTGTGGGGCCTCGGCTCAAGGCTATAGCTCCTTCAGTGGTGTCCACCAGGGAAGGGTGGTGGCGGGGTCAGCGGCGGGAAAGTAGGCTTGTCTGGAAGGCAGCAGAGCAGGCCCAGGGTCAGGTGGGCCAGCTCTTGGGCCAAGGTGGGAGCCTTGCAGCCCCAAGTCCGCCATGGTGACACCGGCCCCACCCCTGGCATGCAGGGTCCCACCCCGTGGCCAGGTACCTGGGCTCCGTGGACTACCGTTACAACAACTTCTTCCAGGACCTGGCCTGGAGAGACCTGTTCAACAAGCTGGAGGCCCAGAGTGCGGGTGAGGCCCGGGCGCACCCACAGCCCCACGCTGCTGCGGGAGGAAGGGGCCCTGCTCTCCCCAGATGCTGTGCCCAGGAGGCCCTGTACCTGCTCACGCTCAGCCTCAAGGAAGAGGCCATGACAGGGCCCGCTGAGGCCTTGGCCAGGACGCCTCCTCTCCCCCGAGCAGTAGAATGTTGGGAGCCGTGGGGCCTGTCTGGGAAGAGGCAGGCGCAGCCCTTCAGGCCTTGCCACACTTCCCTGGTACCACCTTGAGAGTAGAGGACCAGGGCCCCTCAGCCGCACTGCACTTCGAGGTGTGGGAGGCCTGGGCGGGGCAGCAGGGACACCCAGCCCTGCCCCGCTTGGAACCCCACCTGGTGCCAGCCCAACCTCCCCGATGCTCCCCTCCTCCCCTGCAGTGCAGGACGCGCCAGACATCGTGTCACGCATCACCCAGTACATGGCAGGTGCCAACTGTGCCCACCAGCTGCCCATTGCCGAGGCCATGCTGACCTACAAGCAGAAGAGGTAACGAGCTGGGCCGAGGCACCGTGCCACAGGCTCCCGCCAGCCACCAGCCCTCCACAGGCCTCCCCACCTGCTGCTGGGCTGGTGGCGGCAGAGCCCTGCACTGGGCTTAGACCAGAGCCTGGGTCAGCCAGGCAGTTCCCACACCCCAGGTCCCTCCTCATAGGCGTCATGTTCCCACCATTTCTGCACATGTTGAATCCCCGAGTGATGAGAAGCTGACAGAATGGCTAGCTGTCACGGGGCCAGGGTGGCAGTGGCCCAGCCCCTCCAATCTGGGCACCTGTTCCTTCCACAGCCTGAGTTTCCTGGGATGGGGAATGGAGGGGTCCCTGGGCCTTGGGCCCCAGGGGTGAGTGATCAGCTCACATCCTCACCTGCCCAGAGCAGGGCGGTGCTCAGGAGCTCCAGGCCGAAAGCCCTGCCGGAGACCCGTCTGCCCCGCCAGCGCCTCCTCCCTGCACATCTGGTGCCAGCTGTCCCCACCTTTCCCTAGACTACCTGGGAGAGAGCCAATTGCAAAGTGCAGAGCCAGCACCCACGGGCTCTCTCACGCAGGAGACCAAGCAAGGCGACCCCTGGAGGGCTCCCGAGGGCGTCGTAACATGTCTGTGTTTTCTCTTTTGACGGCTTTCTGAAAAGGAAAAAGCATTTTCATTTTGACTTGACCCTAAGGTATGGCTCTCTGGGTCTGCCTCCCGCCCTGTCTGTCCCCAGGCTGGTCTTTAGGGTTTGTTTAGCAGTCACTGCATCACCCTGCGTCCTCTGTCTGGGCTGGGAGTCAGGCCCTGAGGGCTGCCAGGTGCAGGCGGAGAGCCAGCATGGGGGAGGGGAGTTACCCCATGGGAGTCACTTGGAGCTGACGTCCACCCTTTTCCTTCCTCCGGCCTCACACTGGGTCAGGAGAGCAGCACACTGGCCTCCAGTCCCCGGGCCAGGCCCTTGTTCTGGGACTCCAACCCGGAGCCCTGAAGTCTGCAGGTCAGCCAGCCAGGCCTCTCCTCCCCTCTGTTTTGACCCTGGATTTTGGTTTAAGAAGTGGCCAGGTTTAGGCTGGGCATAGTGGCTCATGCCTGTAATCCCAATACTTTGGGAAGCTAAGGAGGGTGGATCACTTGAGGTCAGCCTGGCCAACATGGTGAAACCCCATCTCTTCAAAAATACAAAAAAATTAGCCAGGTGTGCTGGTGCACGCCTGTAATCCCAGCTACTCAGGAGGCTGAGACAGGAGAATCACTTGAACCCAGGAGGCGGAGACTGCAGTGAGCCAAGATCATGCCACTGCACTCAAGTCTGGTGACAAGCGAGACTCCATCTCAAAAAAAAAAAAAAAAGTGGCCAGGTTTAGCCCCTCTTGTTTTAAACTAAGAGCAAGTGGCTGATGTGGACACCGGGGTCACAGGGGCCAGGCTGTGCCCCAGGCCCTTCCTGTTTGTGAACTTGGCAGCAGCCCGGCAGGGACACTGGTGCTCCCTACATGTAGGGACGCCGAGGCCAGCGCTTGAGCTAGCCCGGTGACGTGGCAGCCACGCTGCAGAGCCTGGCTCCCAGGGCCGGCAGAGAGGGGATTGCTGCATCTCCTGTGGCTTACCTAGAGACGTGGCCAAGCTAACAGGACCTCCAAATGGGGGTAAAGAGCTTTTGTGCTGAGACAGCTCCACCCCCTAAACCTTTCATGTTTAGAGCTGAGTCCCAGACACCCCTAGAGCTGCCCTTTCAGACAGAGCCACCCATTTTCCTTGGCCATGTGTATTCTGAGGCAGCTCGTTCTCTGCCCCGTCTTCTGCCTGTGTGAGGTCATTTGCTGTCCTAGGAAACCTGTCCCCACCCCCACCCCCAGTGCAGGGTAGCTGGGTTCCTGGGGCCCCCTTGCTGGAAATACTGCAGGCCTACGAGCTGCTCGAAGTGGGCAGCCTGGGACCACCCTCAGCTGCAGGGCTGGGCGCTGGGAAGACACAGGAGGGTGGCTGGGCGTTCTACGTCTTACCCTGCTAAACAAGCCTTTGCAGGTGAAAGACCAGTCATGGGGGCCTCCCTGCTGACCCCCTGGTGGCCTGCGTCCTTGCCCCTGGCTGTGGCAGAAAGAGTCTGCAGCATGCTCTGGTTGCCCGGGCTGCCACAGGCCGTGGACGCAGCTTCTTGTCTGTCCCAGATCAGCTCCGAGCAGCAAGCCAGGGCCTTAGGAGACCCTAACACCTGCTCCCACCCCGTGCCTCCTGCCCCTGCCTTCGCATTACAGGGGTGACACTGGCTGCCTGGGTGGGGCGGGCTGGAGCCCTGGAAGGAACCCAGTGAAGGTGCTGAGTGTCTTACCTGTTCTCTCTACCCAGAGGAGGGTCAGTCAGGAGGCCAGGAGAGGTCAGGCAGCGGCATAGCCTTGGGGCTGGGACCTATGCAGAGTCCTCTCCAGCCAGGCTCCCCGTGAGAGCCCCTTGGGAGGTGACCCTGCTGGCCCGCCCTCCCCTGTCCAGGATGGCACTCCTTCTGTGAGGGCAGGCCAGGCCTGGAGGGCGGCCACAGCCCCAGCCTGCCCATGCCAGCATGTGTGGGTAAAAAGGCTGCTCAGGCATCCAGCAGCTTCCCCAGGGCCATGCGGAGTGGCCCCCAGGCACTCTCTGTGCCCCTTACACTCCTGACTGCTTTGCCTCCACGGATGTGTGTGGCTCCAGGGTCAGGGTGAGGTCTCAGTGGCCAGCCGGTGTCACCCCTGTCATACCGGCCCATGTCCGGGGCCGGGTGCTGTCTGCATGGCCCAGAGGCGCAGCTTGGCTTTGAGAGTTCCAGCAACATCCCTGTGTTGTGACGTCTTCTGCATTTGGCACTTATCTGCCACACACTGCCCTGTGGGCCTTGGAGCAGAGCATGGACAGGAGGCCACCCTGCCATGGCTGTTGGGGGGTCTGGCTTGGCAGCGGGCAGGTGGCCCTGGGGATTGGAGCCACCCATGCCCTGGGGACTAGGAGCTGCCTCCTGCCTTCTGTGCCTTCGTGTGCCTGGAAGGACACTGATGTCACTGAGATTTCCAAATGCCGACCTGCCCGGTGAGGATGGCGGGATGTCAAGGACACGTGGAGGTGCTCCTGCCTGACAGCTGTGGACAGAGCCAGGGTCCGGCAGGGCCAAGAGGCCACCCTGAGGCAGAGGCTGTCCTGAAGACAGGATGTGCATCGCCTTATGTTATCTGAAATGGACAAGAGGGGAAAGTTTCTGTTTCAACTCTCTTCTTAGAAGTGGAACTGGGCCGAGGGCATCTTTAATGGGATGGACGGAATCTGTAGGTGGTTTCATCCGGAGGCATTACCAGGCCTTCTGCCCAGGGTAGGGTGGGAACTGTCTTGGTTAGCGTCCGCGGAGGGTGGGTATTGCCTGCTGCTGTCCCCTCATGCTGGCGCTGTGAAGACTGGGAAGGCACCTGCTGGGACCAGCTGCAGGGGCTGCCTCCTGGGAATGTGTTCTGGACCGGCCCTTAGGAGACCCTAACACCTGCTCCCACCCCGTGCCTCCTGCCCCTGCCTCCGCATTACAGGGGTGACACTGGCTGCTCGTGGACACACTGCAGGGAGCGCTGGGATAAGCCTCTGCCCTGCAGGGCTCTTGGGGAGACGGTGCTGCTGGTCTGGGAGCTGGTGCTCCTGGCAGAGGCCCGCCTGGGCCTGTGGCATCCTCCCCAGGCCTGTTTCCTGCAAGGGATTCTCCCTCAATGACCCTGTTCTGGAAAACAACCCAAGGGAGGGCTGGGGCCACTGGGCAGACCCATGTTCTGCATCTGGTGCAGGGCTGTCCCTGAGGGAGCACCCTGCTGGCCTTGCCGTTCTTGTCCTGGGTGTCGCCCTGTGCCTTGGCCTGTCCCTGGTGCTCCAGGGGCAGTGGCCACTCCTCTGCACTGTGTGTGTGCATAGTCTCCACCTGTAAGAGCCACTTGCTACATCAGACTCTGCAGTTTGGGGAAACGAGTCGGAAGAAACAGCTGGGCGAACTGCCCAGAGAGACAGCACCAGCCGCTGATGTGGCCTGGCTGAGGAAGCCAGGTGGGGAGGCCCCTCCATGTCTAAGAGCAGGCCACGGGGAGCCTGGAGGCCAGGGGAGAGCAGGAAAGAGGGGAGCCAGAGCCAGCCCACCACTCAGGATAGGCCCTGCCCTGTGGATCTTCCGTGGGGCCTGGGAGGAGATAGCCCACCTCTCCCCAGCCGTCTCAGGACCTTGTGCTGTGCGGGCCCCTTGTCTTGTGGGAGAGCTCTGGGCCCAGCCCAGGCTGCCGTGGCATGGTCAGCAGGAGCCTGCATGAGCTGGACCACAAGACAGCCCTGCCTGAGCTGAGCTGCCCACGTCGGAGGGGAAGACAGACGCGTGTCTCTGCAGCCCCACGGCTCCTGCCCTCGCACCCCAGCATCTTCACGTGGATGGGCTGTGACTGACTTCCAGGAGAGGCTGCTGTTCTGCTGGATGTTGTGTGGAGTCAAGTCCAGGCAAAACCTCCAACACTCACCGAGCCCATCAGCCCACTCAGGCACGGCCGGCTGGGGGCATGCTGGGCCCGCCTGCAGGCCACGGTGGGGCATTCTGGTAGAAGACGGAGATCTACAGCAGTCCACGGCAGCCAAAGCCTGTCCTCTCCTGTGGCATGGACATTACCCAGATGGTCTGGAGAAAACCTTCCCACCCTGGCTTTAGTGCTGCTGTTCCCAAAAGTCCTGGGGCACAGGCAGCTGCCCTCCTCCCAGTGGAGCAGGGAGCGCCCAGCTTGGTGGGGCAGTGGAGGTGCAGGCTGGACGGGGCTGAGCTGACTGCGTGGCCTCAGGCACTGAGGATCACAGAGTGAATCCCTCAGCAGAGCTATGCCCTCCAGCCTGGCCTGCCCACGGGTGCACAGAGAACTGCTTGTCCTTCCCTCATGGCAGCATGGCAGGAGGGGCCAGGCCAGGGCCGGCAGTGGCTGGGGATGGGTGGGGCTGTGGCACACTGGGCAGGGCCGACTGGGGCAGGGCTGTCTGGCGGGGCCGCGCCAGGTTCTCAGGCCAGGAGGGAGCTGTGCCCACCGTGCGGGGCTGTGCCCTGAGGAGAGCTTAACTGTCTGTTTCCTTGCTCTTAGCCCTGACGAAGAGTCCTCCCAAAAGTTCATTCCCTTTGTTGGGGTGAGTACTGGCCAGCTGTATGTGACGGGAAACCGTTCACCTGCCAACATGTCTTTTATAGTCAGAACATTTGGGGATCGGCGATATATTCCAGAACCCTCCCACAGATGTGAGCTGGGTATTTGCCTTCCCATGTGGCCTGTCTCAAAGCTTGCTTCCTTCCCCTGCTGGAGTGGGGTGTGGGCCCAGAGGTTGTTGGTTCCCCCCAGCGCTGCCTGGGGGGCTGATATGTGGAAGCAGAGACAGGTCGGTGGGGCAAGGCCTCAGGGACACCCAGTGGGCCTGGCCCAGCGTCTTAGGAGAGGAGACTGCCTCCTGGGTGGGGAGAGCGCCTCTGTCGTCTAGGAGCACAAGGCCACGAGGGAGCTGCCCTTTGCCCACTCTGGGGCTGTGGCCTGCGGGTGTGTGGGCTTTGGTTCCTGCCCAAGGAAAGGGCTGCTTCTGCCAGCCAGGCCAATCCCTGCCAGGCCTGGGTTTCCACAGACTGCCTCCTGTCCATCTTTTCATCCCATTGTGTGGCCTCCCTCCCACCAGGTGTCTGCTATGAGATCCATGGGGCCTGGCAGATGAGTTGCCCAGGCAGGGAAGGGGTCTCTGGGCCTCAGTTTCCCCACTGGTGGAACAGAGGCCTTTCCATGCACTGTACAGTGGCTGGGTCTGCTGAGGGCTCTGGGGCGATGGCCAGCCCTCTGAGAGGGTGGAGTTCATCTTGAACAGCAGCTGCTTAAGGCGCTGTCTGCACTCACCGGTATCTCTGCTGAGGCACGCAGGCCTTCCTGCAGCCAAGGCCCTGTTCTGTCACTGGGATTCATGGTGGATCTATGCAGCCACCTGTGGTTCGTGGCTGCCACGTGGGGCCTACCAGGTCCTGGGTCTATCCTGTCGGCCCACCAGGGTCCCTGCTGCCGGCATCCTGGTCTTACTGGACACATGGTTTGCTGCTGCCCTGAGGGCCGCCTTTGGGAGAGGGCAGTCCCTCCTGCTGAACCCATGCTCCCTGAGCACTGTCTGTCCCCACGTGGCTGCCCTGAGCTCGGCTCTGCTCCACAGATGGGGGAGAAGGCGGGAGGGACCCCGCACTGTCCTGGCCCTCCCGTCAGGGGAGTGGTGGCCACGGGGGGGTGGTGGGCTACCTGAACCGCATGGCTTCCAGCAGCCAGTGCCTGTTGCTTTCTAGGTTGTGAAGGTTGGAATTGTGGAGCCATCCTCGGCCACATCAGGTAACCCCATCCCACCCTGAGGCCTTGTGAGTGGCCCGTGGGTAGCGGTCCCGACAGCTTCATGGGTGCCGAGCCCTGGGGGAGCACTATCACTCTGGTCCTGCAGACCAGACCAGCCCTTTGGGGCCTGACAGCCGCCGAGTCCCAGTCTGGCTCTGGTGCTCCTGCTCCACACAGGGTTTGTCCTCCAGGGACCGCTGCCCTCCTGAAGCCCCATACCAAGGGCGGCAGGGCCGTCTTCCCCAACCCAGGAGAATCCAAGACCCTCCCATCTCACACAGGCCACTGGGGACTCCCACCCTGCACCCCCAGGGGCTGCCTGGCCTTCTGGCCACATCCTGGTGCCACCCGGGCAGAGCAGCGGGTTGGCTCAGCTGGCTGTGTGACTCCTTCCCAAAGGTGACTCCGACGACGCGGCCCCCTCAGGCTCTGCTGCGCTCTCCTCCACCCCACCGTCCACATCTCCTGCGGCCAAGGAGGCCTCACCCACCCCACCCTCCTCCCCGTCGGTGAGCGGAGGCCTGTCTTCCCCCAGGTAAAGACGCGGGTCAGCCTGTTTCACGTGCCCGCCCCATCACACACCGCCTGATTTGGTCATGCCCACGTCACATCCACCTCCCAGGGCACCTATCCTGTCAGCTGCACAGGTGGAGGGGCTCTGCAGGGCTGCTGGGTCCTCTCCTGCCACAGCGAGGGTTGGGGGCAGGACCTCTGGGGGACAGTGAATAAATGTGGGTGCTATGCTGGGCTGTCTCTTGGCTCTGCACACAGTCAGGGCTTTTTTTTTTTTTTTTTGAGATGGAGTCTTGCTTTGTCTCCAGACTGGAGTGCAATGGCGCAATTTCAGCTCACTGGAACCTCTACCTCCCAGAGTCAAGTGATTCCCCTGCCTCAGCCTCCTGAGTAACTGGGACCGCAGGTGCATGCTGCCACACCCAGCTAATTATTTGTATTTTAGTAGAGGTGGAGTTTCACCACTTTGGCCAGGATGATCTCGATCTCCTGACCTCGTGATCCGCCCACCTCTGCCTCCCAAAGTTCTGGGATTACAGGCATGAGCCACTGCACCCGGCCCTACACAGTGCGGCTTTTAAAAATCAAGCTGAGGGCAGAAGGTGCAAGAGACAGGAATCTCTAGACAGTCCCACGGGGTTGGCTTTGACAGCTATGCTTCGACCCCGCTAGCCTGCCTGGGCCTCTCCAGGGCAGACCTCACTCAAATGGAGCTAAGCTGTTGGGGGGCTGTGGGGCCCGAGGCCAGGCATGGTGTTGGTGCTGTGGGCAGGGCTCCCACCACAGACCCCCGGCCCCCTGCCTCCTGTGTTTCTAGCCTCCAGCTCCTTCCAGGCTGAGCATGAGGGAGCTGGTTCACATGGGCCCTCAAGACTCCGAGGGGCAGCACAGAGAGCGGGTGGACAAGCCGCCCAGGCCAAGGGCTCCTGTCACCAGGGTCCCTGTAATTTGTGCAGGGCCCTCCTGGAGGTGACCGGGCATGTGGGCAGCTCCACAGAGCAGGCTTCAAGCCCCTGGCCCTCCTCTGCTGGCAAGTTGGGACGGGTGCTGGCTGTCACCCCCTGGCCTGTCATGGGGACAGTGACACCCCCATCACCAGGCGCAAGGATGCAGGTGTGAGCACCTCCCTCTGCCTTTCCCAGCCAGGGCGTTGGTGCCGAGCTGATGGGGCTGCAGGTGGACTACTGGACGGCAGCACTGCCCACGGACAGGAAGAGGGATGCCGAGAAGAAGGACCTGCCTGCCACCAAAAACACGCTCAAGTGCACTTTCCGGTCCCTCCAGGTCAGCAGGCTGCCCAGCAGCGGCGAGGCTGCGGCCACGCCCACCATGTCCATGACCGTGGTCACCAAGGAGAAGAACAAGAAGGGTGAGGTGGGGTGGCTCGAAACCTGCAGGGATGGTAGCCCCCAGCTGGCTTTGGGCGACCCACATGCATAGGCAGGGCCGGTGGGTGAGGGAGCAGGACCTGAGGGCAGTGAGGGTCGGGCAGTTGTGACCAGAGCCTCAGGCAGAGGCCAGCTGGGCCGGTCACTGTGGGAGGCAGGTTTCCTGGGTGTGCAGGGCCGAGGCCAGCTGAGCCCCCAGTGCAGTCAGTGCCTTCCCCACACACCCAGGGCCTGGCCCTGGAGGAGCAGCACAATGATAGCCAGGCGTCTCTTCTCCCAGTGATGTTTCTGCCCAAGAAAGCCAAGGACAAGGACGTGGAATCCAAGAGCCAGTGCATTGAGGGGATCAGCCGGCTCATCTGCACCGCCAAGCAGCAGCAGAACATGCTTCGGGGTGAGCTCCGCGCTCCTGGGGTCTATGTAGAGCGGGGCACAGCAGGGCCGCTCGGAGCCTGCACGGGAGCCTCGGGGTCTCTGTAAAGCGCTCCTTCTGCCACCTGAGGCGTGAGCACGTTCGTGGAGCCCTTGGCAAGGCTGACAGCTTTCTAAATGCCGAGAAAGAAGTTCTCAACCCTTTCTGCTTTTTTTAAGAATAATGACTTTATTTTTTTATGTCAGCAACTGCATATACAGACGTTCTTTTTTTTTTTTTGGTTTTGAGACGGAGTTTTGCTCTTCACCCGGGCTGGAGTGCAGTGGTTTGATCCCGGCTCACTGCAAACTCTGCCTCCAGGGTTCAAGCGATTCTCCTGCCTCAGCCTCCCAAGTAGCTGGGATTACAGGCGTCTGCCACAACGCCTGGCTAATTTTTTTGTATTTTTAATAGAGGCCGGGGTTTTGCCACATTGGGCAGGCTGGTCTCGAACTCCTGACCTCAGGTGATCCCCACTCCTCGGCCTCCCAAACTGCTGGGATTAGAGGTGCGAGCCACCATGTCCAGCCTAAAAACGATGACTTAGAATTTCAAAGTGTTCTAGAGAGGATGCTCTGCAGTTGACTGTTTCGGAAACGGAGCTCAGGTCAGATGACCTCCAGGTTGATGTGGCTCTGTCTCCCCACAGGGGGCTCCCAGTGTCTTCTCCCCACACCTGTGCAGGTGGAGGTGGATGTGTACAAGTAGTGCCTGGTGGAAGGAGGTGGGGTCTGATTCTTCCATCTGCAGGCAGCCCTGGGGAAGATGCCAGCCCCAGGGCTCTGAGGTGTGGGAGGGCAGGGGGCAGAAAGGGTGGGCAGGGAGGGTGGACCAGCGGGCGGGCAGAGTGGGCGGGCGGGCAGGCTGGGCAGGAAGGGTGGACCAGCGGGCGGGCAGAGTGGGCGGGCTGGG
>CM052655.1:123495411-123532690 GCA_028533165.1 Leontopithecus rosalia
GGGCAGGCTGGGCAGGAAGGGTGGACCAGCAGGCGGGCAGGTGGTCAGGCAGCCCTCTCCCACAGTCCTCATCGACGGTGTGGAGTGCAGCGACGTGAAGTTCTTCCAGCTGGCCGCGCAGTGGTCCTCCCACGTGAAGCACTTCCCCATCTGCATCTTCGGACACTCCAAGGCCACCTTCTAGCCCCGCCCCCACCGGGGGCCCCACCTCCTGCCCCAAGCACCCACCACGCTGGGAGGGGCCCAGCTGCGTTTCTGTTAACATTTCAGTTTACTACAGAGACAGACCCTTAAAACACAAAGATAAACAGTCTAAGTATGAATGTGCTCACAGCCGGGAAACGGGGCAGCCCCCGCCGGGAGCCAAATAACTGCTCTGCTTATTAACCTGAGCTGGGAGGCCAGGACAGTGCTGACTGCGGACGTGGAAGCTGTGCCCCACCCCACAGGCCGGGAGGGTTCTTGCTTTCGCGTCCCGTCCTTCCTCGAAGTCAGGACTCTGCTTCCTCAGGGAGCCCAGGCCAGGCAGAGCTCGGTGGCCGCAGGCCGCTCAGTCCCATTGCGGTGTCCTGAGTTAAGCCTGGGGGCCATCCTACCTGCCTGAGAGATGCCCCCAGCACCGCACACTCGTGGTTCCCAATAAACTCCTGCCCGCGGCGGAGGTTTTATAGCAGCAGGTATTTTTAATGCTTTTAAATACATGTTATAATGTAGCTGCAAAACATGCTCTTCTGAAGTCCCCCTGGGGCTGGGCAGAGCCAGCAGAGCCTATCCCCGCCCCCCAGCCCTGCCCATCCCGCCTCCCACCTTCCCTTAGCAGACCCTGCCCCAACTCCAGCCCTGCCCACTCCGCCTCCCACCTTCCCTCAGCAGAGCCTTCCTCCACTCCAGCCCTGCCCACCCCGCCTCCCACCTTCCCCTCTTAGGCTGCTCTTGAGATACTGTGATGCCTCTGCGTGTAGTCCCTGCCCCAAACTTAGCACGCACAAGGGCCTCAACAGCCCCAGGTGTCCCAGAAAATGTTCCAGAGCCCAGCTTGGGACACACTGAGAGCCGCAGGCGTCGGCCTGAGGGTGGAGGCTGCTTCCTCCTGCTCCTACTCCAGTGGGCATGTCTGAGGGTGGCCATGTGGGTATCTGGGTTGAGATTCAGGTTTTGGTGAACATGGGGCAGGTGTCCAGGTGTGTGTGTCACCTGCCGCAACACTGGCCAATGAAGATTCCAGCAGGATGGCCTGACCGGAGGGGCCGGCTCTTTGGAGCCGTGGGTGTAGCCAGGTACCCTGTCCAGGGCCTGGGAGCCTCTAGTCCACACTCCTCAGAGTGTGCGGGTCCCATGCCTTCCACACAGCAGGAGAGGGGCCTCCCTGACCACACCTGCCCCTCAGTCCTGCTTCTCCCCAGCAAGCCTGCACTCTGGGGTCTCCATAGGAGGGAACCAAGGAAGCCAGGGACCCCCAGGGACCCTGGTCACCCCGGGGGCCTCTGGGCCTGGTTTCGTAGGATGGAGCACTATGCGAGGCTACTCGGAAAGCTGACAAACGGGCGGGGTGGGCCTTGGGCCTGGGCTGCAGGGGTCTCCACCCTTGCTGGCCTGAGAAATGGTCCATGTTTCTTGTGATTGCCCTGCTCTTCCCATGCCCCCCCAGGTGGCTGAACAGCGTGCTTTTGTGGTGGCGAGGTGCCAAGATGTGACCTGGGGTGGGACCTCAGCTCCCCGGGTTCAGGGCTCAGGTAGCCGGTGTGCAGCGCCGCGTCAGAGCCCCTCCCAACCAGAGCCTCTCCATACCAGGGCCTCCAGCTTCACCTGGGACCAGCAGCCTGAGGCACACCCGGCGGGGAGGGGCTGGGGAGGCCTCCCACTGAATGCGGGCTTCAGGCCCTGTCCCGAGACGGGTCTGGGGCGAGGGTGTGGGTCCCTGGGCTGACAGCCTCTGACCCTGGCAACGCTCAAAAAGGTGGGACCCTGACCCTCCCCCTCATCCCAGCTGCCTGGTGCTGGGCTCCAGACCAGAGCGTCTGCTTTTCTCCAGTTTCTTTTTTCTTTTTTTTTTTGAGACGGAGTTTCGCTCTTGTTACCCAGGCTGGAGTGCAATGGCGCAATCTCGGCTCACCGCAACCTCCGTCTCCTGGGTTCAGGCAATTCTCCTGCCTCAGCCTCTTTTTTCTTTTTTTTTGAGACAGAGTCTTGCTTTGTCACCCAGGCCGGAGAGCAGTGGTGCAATGAGCTCACTGCAGCCTCTGCCTCCTGGGTTCAAGCGATTCTCCTGCCTCAGCTTCCTGAGTAGCTGGGATTACAGGCGCCTGCCACCACACCCGGCTATTATTTTTATATTTTTAGTAGAGATGGGGTTTTGCCATGTTGGCCAGGCTGGTCTTGAACTCCCAACCTCAAGTGATCCACCTGCCTCGGCCTCCCAAAGTGCTGGGATTACAGGTGTGAGCCACCGTGTCCAGCCTGCTCTTCCACTTTCTTTCCCAAAGGTCAGACTCAGTAGGAAGATGAAGGTGGAAACATCCTTGCCGTGGCTTTCTGGCCTCGGAGCAGGTTTTAGAGGAAGGGGCCACAGGCTGCCTAGTGCATCCTGGCTGTGGGCGGCCCCTTTCCTGGAGCCCTCTTGCCCACCCCACATCTCCCCATCTGGCTCTGCAAAGGGATAACATGGCAGACTCTCCATCCAGCAGCTGGGGGTTCTGGTGGCACTCCCTCCGCCCCTGCCACTGCTGGTCTGCAGGTCTGCCTTGCACCCAAGAGCCACTCACCCATCTGCCACTCCATGCCCAGTGCCACGGGGGTTGGGCTCACTCTGTGCCTCAGTTTCCCCACTGGTTAGGATAGTGGCGTTTCCCCTGCCTACCTCACAGAGCTGTTTGAGGCTGCATGGAGGAGCACTCTGTCCCTCCAAGGACAACTAGAAACCAAAGCCATCTGACAGCCAGTGCGGGAAGGGCGGCGGGTGTGTGAGGCGGGCACACCCCTGAGACCCTGGCCGCCGACTAGCCCCACAGGATGGAAGGCAGCCCTGCAGAGTTGGACTCGGCCCCGTCAGCCGCAAAGGTTAGGCCACTGGTCACCACCGAGGCGCCCCTCGGGCCTGGTGGCCACCTTCCACTATTACGTAGACAGACTCCACCCTCCACCCTCCAGCAGGCCAGTTGGGGGCCAGCCCTGCCTGGCCGCTGCCTTCCTCTTCCATGTTGGTCTCTGGGCACACAGGCCAGTGTCCTGGGTCAGTGCCTCGGCCAGAGCCGGGGCCGGAGGGGGGCCCTGGGTGAGAGCTGCGGGGGTGGGGGGAGGGCGCTGCAGGGGACCGGCAGCCTCTGCAGGCTGTCCTCACTCCCAGAGCGAAAGACCCGAGTGCCTCTGGCCTTCCTCCGGGAATGAATTCCTCGTGGAAACCACCAGGCCGCCTGTTCCGAGGGCCGCCCCTCCCCCAGCCCTGCCCTCCCGCCTGCGGGTATGGGCTGCAGGGTACCCCAGGAACCTGACCCCGGGGGTCGTTTCCGCAGACCCCATGCGGTTCCTTGTGCATTGTCTGCTTTCTAGGGTGTATGTGTTGCTAGTTCTTTTTTTAAATGAAACCCGGCATTAATGTAAATAGCTTTTTGGGGAACGGACTCTAATCTGTCACGTAGTGACCGTGTGGACTATAAGGTGCTGATGCGACACTAATAAACCTGGAGGGGCCTGCCCTGCCTGCGGTGTGGTTCTCTCGGCCGTCCGCCCCTCGGGGGCTCGCGCAGAGCGGCCGCAGCGCCTCCCTCCCGCCCACGCGCCGTGTCTCGGGTCCGCCTCGCCGCATCCCTGCGGCACCGCGCGCGGGGAGGTGGCCCGGGGCGAAGCGGCATGGCGCCGCGGGAAGGGTGCAGGGCCCAAGGGGGCGCGGGCGGAAGAATTCAAAGCTTAGGGAGACCCCAGAGGCCGACGCACAGGAGGGCCCGCGAGGCGGTAGCGGCGATGAGCCCGGGTCTGCGCCGGGGACCACGAGGCCGCGCCCGCCCATAGACCCCGAAACGGAGCCCAGGGCGCAGGCGCGGCGCAGGCCGGAAGCGGAACCGGAACCAGCGGGGGCGGGGCCTGCATCAGCGGAAGTTCCGGAGCGAGCGCCGGCCCCACGGGCCGCGGTGGACGCCACCCGCCACCCTGCGGCCCCGCCACCCGCCACCCTGCGACCCCGCCACCCGCCACCCTGCGGTCCCCCCACCCGCCACCCTGCGGCCCCCCCACCCGCGGCGGCTCCGCCCCTCCCTCTGTCCCCGGTCGCCCGCGTTCCCCCCACCGCTGACCGCCTTCCTGTGTGCCCCGCCCCGCGGCGAACCCCAGGGTGCCCCCGGCTTCCACGTGTGTGCTGAGCCCTTCTCCCCCGGCCGCGCACACGCCCCGGAGAGGGCGGGCACGTGAGGGCTCGGGCTGGGCCTGCTGGGGTGAGGCGTGGAGGTCTCAGGGTCGGGGGCCGCGTGGCGGCGAGAGCTCTGGGCCTTTCCTTCGCCCCGGGCGTCGCCGGGCCGGGCTTGGCAGCGTGTCCGCAGCGCCGGCGGAGGGCGGATGCCCCTGACACCGGGTCTGGCACAGGCGTGGCGTCCGTGCGGGGAGGCCGCTGAAGGCTGACCAGGCTCCCGGGGTAGGGAGGGCAGGGGCGGAGAGGACAGTCCGGGAGGCTGCCGTGGAGAAGAGCTGCGGCGGGAGCTGGGGGATCCGCCCCACCCAGAGGGGTCGAGCGTCGGGCTCACTGGTGAGCCCCACCCAGTGATGCTGACCGCTCGGGAGGGCGACCCTAGCAGGCCCTTGAACTGCCACCATCTGACCCCAGGGTTAGGGTACTGGTGGGCACACGGGTGGCCTCGGGGGCCCCGCCCCACCTCACCCTGCTCCTTCCCGCATCTCAGAGCTGTGGACGAGCAGTCTGCTAGTGCTAGAGATGGACAGCAGGAAGCTGGCCCCGCAGGGGAAGAAGCTGGAGTTGCACCTCTCCCAAGAGCACAGGCGGCCCCCGTGGGGCCCTGCAGCAGCCTCGGGCCAGCCCAGTACCCAGAGCAGCGCTCAGCAGGGACTGCAGACTCAGGACTGGGTAAGCAGAAGGAACCCTGGCTGAGGCCTTCCTGGCCCCATCCCAGAGGCCTGAGGCCTCTCTCTGGAAACTCCAGGCTGGCCGTGATGGGCAGCCTCAGGGGAGGGCTGAGTGGGGCCCGACAAGAAACATGCTGGATTTGGGGGACTCTCTTCCCATGGCCCTGGACGAGCACCAAGGTGGACCTGCACCCCTCTTGCCTCCAGAACCGTGGGTCACGGGCCTCTGCCGGGCTCTGTAGAGAGGTCTCTTAAATCCAGGAGGGAGGCAAGACAACACACTTGCTTCCGCCCTCCCCAGTACCTCCTATGTCAGGCTGAAGGTGGCAGGAAGTGGGAGGGAAAGCAGGGTCTCCGGCAGTGGTGGTGTCCCCCAAGCAGCTGGGTCAGCTGTCAGGAGAAGGAGCTGTCACTGAAAGTTGACCGAAACAAAATGTTGAGGGTGGCTCTGCTTGTGGCAGCCCCAAACCAGAAGCCTCTCCTGGTCTCTCCACTGCTGGACAGCAAGCTGCAGGCTTGTGCCTGGCTTAGCAGTGAGAGCGGCGGGAGGCAGCTGCTGAGCCCCAGGACATTCTCTGAGGGCAGAGGAAGCCAGACCCCCACTTTTGTGGTTCCACTTTTGGAAGGTTGAAAGCCAGGCTCAGAGATGGATCTAGGCTACGCGAGATGGCTGCAGGGCTCCTGGGCCCTGGCAGGGCTTTGATGGCTGGTGCTGCTCCTGCGGCCAGGTCAGTGTGGGGAGCTCCCTGAGCTGTGCACACAGGCGTGTCTGCGTGTATGTCCCATGGCTGCTCACTGAACCCCCTTTGTACCTTCCCAGTCATGCCCTTCAGGCCCAGATGCCTTCAAGTTCCTACGAGGGTGTCAGGTGCTGGGGAATGCAGTGACCCAACCAGCAGCTGCAGTGGCTTTTGGGAGGTGAGCATCTCCTGACAGTCAGACTGTAAACACACAGAGGTCACCTGTCTAGTGAGGGCTGCTTGGGAGCAGGGTCGGGGTGTGAGGCTTCCATTCTGCGCAGGGCTGGGGACAGGGCAACTGTGCCTGAAAGGGTAGGGATGTGGACGCAGGAGGGGCACGCATTAGACCCAGGTCCTGCAAGGACACAGGGACCTGGTGGCTCCTGGGCAGGGGCAGCCAGGCTGCATCTGTAGTTCCAAGAGATGGACTGGTAACTGTGGATAATGGTTGTTGAGGATGAGGCTGGGAGGCAGGAGAGTGGGCTGAAGGGCTCTGCGGGCAGGCCGGCAGTGGAGGAATGAGGGAATGAGGTTGTTGGCTAAGGGTAGGAAGGGGCATGGGTGCACCTCTGCTGACCTGACAGGCTTTTAGTTTGGGGACAGGAAATCTTCCCTAAAAAATGTGGGTGCCCAGATGACTTTACAAGTGGACGACACTCCCAAACAAGAAATCAGTGGTCCTCACTGGGGAAGATTCCCTGCCCAGAGCCCCTTCTGGTATGGAGCTGGTATCACCCAGTACCAGTGCCGGAAGAGAGCAGAGGGAGAAAAAGAAGGAGAAAACAACGTGCCAGTCTGTGGCCCTAGATTGGAAAATCCTGAGTAAGTACTGGACCAAATCCAGTAGCACCCAAAAGTCTGAGTTTCACAGCCGTAAGGACGGGTCCCGTGCACTTCCGTCTGCCAGGAGAGCAGGCATGGGTCTCTGTTCACAGCTCTGTCCCAGTGCTTAGGATGGGGCCTGGCACAGCAGGTGCTCAGTGAACGTATATGGAATACGTGAAATTGTATGTAAGTCAAAGAAGACCACAACCCAAGGGTAAAAGCAGTTTGAAATTTGTAAATAAAGTTCGTTAACAATAAGTGGAAAATCATGATTATTTCAGTGGATGTTGAAAACTAATAATGGAAGATTCCAGCATCTTCCTTAAGAACAGAAGAAGCACAGAAACCTGCAGGTTCTGGGTAAAGTGGGAAGACATGGACAAGTCTAGCTTGACAAAGGGAAGCCCTAAAGAGCTTGCAGTGACCACCATGGAAGTATTTCAGATGGAGGCAGACAGGGATGCATGGCACCACTGTGACATTAAACAGTATTCTGGAAAATCACCCAGTACAGTGTGTCTCATGCCTGTAATTCCAGTACTTTGGGAGGCCAAGGTGGGTGGATCACCTGAAGTGGGGAGTTGAAGCCCCTTCTCTACTAAAAATACAAAAGTTAGTTGGGCGTGGTGGCAAGTGCTTGTAATCCCAGCTCCTTAGCAGGCTGAGGCAGGAGAATCACTTGAACCTGGGAGGCGGAGTTTGCGGTGAGCCAAGATTGTGCCACTGCACTCCAGCCTGGGCGACAGAGGGAGACTCCGTCTCAGGAAAGTAAATAAAAGAGGCCAGGCACGGTGGCTCAAACCTCCCAGCACTTTGGGAAGCTGAGGCAGGTGGATCACGAGGTCAACAGATCGAGATCATCCTGGTCAACAAGGTGAAACCCCGTCTCTACTAAAAATACAAAAAATTAGCTGGGCACGGTGGCACGTGCCTGTAATCCCAGCTACTCGGGAGGCTGAGGCAGGAGAATTGCCTGAACCCAGGAGGCGGAGGTTGCAGTGAGCCGAGATCGCGCCATTGCACTCCAGCCTGGGTAACAAGAGCGAAACTCCAGCTCAAAAATAAAAAAAAGAAAGTAAATAAAAGAAGTATAGAAATGTGGACAATGGAAGCCTGTACAGTAAGTCGAGAAAGTGAAATGTGTAAAATCTAAAACGTCAAAAGTCACCGCTGGCAGCTCATATGTTACCTACTTGGAAAGTCCAATTTCAGAGACGTGAGTAAGGATAAAAGAGGGAGTTTGGATATGTGATCGCCATTTACAACTTTTCGGCACAGTAAAAATAACCAGGAAATGGAATAGAAAGAAAGGATACTATTCCATTTAGCAAGAGTAACTGAAGTTATTGTTAAATGCCTTTACAAAGAACACCATAAAATGTGCTGAATAACACGTAGGGCTCCTCGTGGAAACGTCTCATTACTTGATGGACAGAGTTCATGTGTTTGTTTTTGAGACAGGGTCTCACTGTGTCGCCCAGGCTGGAGTACAGCGGCGTGACCACAGTGTTACTGGAAAGGGGGTGTCGATGCAGATGCCAAGAGAGGGTTTCTGGATCTCAGGCAGGAAGCAGTTTGAGGCGAGCCGCAGAATGCAGTGAGATCTTTTCTTGAAAGCCACTGCATTGCAGAGCAGAGCATCCTTAGCCAGCAAGCAGCTTTCCTTGCATCGAGGTCTTACCTATGTAAAGACTAACCTAAGCTGCGCCTGCATGTGGGTGGGCTGACAGCATGACAGAAGGTGTTATTCCATTGATTAAAAGACTGTCTGACATTTTAGTGTGCAAGTACATTGCAGCATAACCACAGTCACCTTGAAAGCATATATTACTGTGGGTAATGGGACATCTGAACTTCCTTTCATAGGACTTTGTCCTTGCAGGCATTACCAAGCTGCTTCCTTAGCTGTAAACATCTTAGGACAGTGGCTATGACCTGCAAGGAATGTGCTCTGTTAGTCTCAAGGTGGAGCTGAACAAAAATGACGTTACTCTGGCCCTCCTAGCCTGCTGCTTCTCTAACAACTCCCTACAGCGTGGACCTCCTGGACTCAAACTGTCCTCCCACCTTAGCCTCCCAAGTAGCTGGGACCACAGTTGCACACCACCATGCCTGGCTAATTTTTAAAATTTTTTGTAGAGATAGGGACTCACTGGGTTGCCTGGTTTGGTCTTGAACTGGGCTCATGTGATCCTCCAGCTTCAGTGTCCCAAAGTGTTAGGATTATAGGCATGAGCCATTGCACCCAGCCATATTTAACGTTTTATTTTTTTATTTTATTTTTTTTTTTGAGACGGAGTTTCGCTCGTTACCCAGGCTGGAGTGCAATGGCGCAATCTTGGCTCACCGCAACCTCCGCCTCCTGGGTTCAGGCAATTCTCCTGCCTCAGCCTCCTGAGTAGCTGGGACTACAGGCACACGCCACCATGCCCAGCTAATTTTTTGTATCTTTAGTAGAGACGGGGTTTCACCATGTTGACCAGGATGGTCTCGATCTCTTGACCTCGTGATCCACCCGCCTCGGCCTCCCAAAGTGCTGGGATTACAGGCTTGAGCCACCGCGCCCGGCCTATTTAATGTTTTAAATGTGCCAAGCTTCCCCAAAACAACTCAGTGCAACCCCTATTTAAAACTAAAACAAAAATAGACTTTTCGACCGGGCACGGTGGCTCACGCCTGTGATCCCAGCACTTTGGGAAGCTGAGGCAGCGGATCATACTAGGTTGCGAGTTCAAGACCAGCCTGACCAACATGGAGAAACCCCCGTCTCTACTAAAAGTACACAACTACCCAGGCATGGTGGGGCGTGCCTATAATCCCAGCTACTCAGGAGGCAGAGGCAGGAGAATCTCTTGAACCCGGAGGTGGAGGTTGCAGTGAGCTAAGATCGCGCCATTGCACTCCAGCCTAGGCAACAAGAGCAAAACTCTTGTCTCAAAAAATGAAAAAACAGACTTTTCATGAGTCTTGAAAATTTAATTGTAAATGTACATAGTGATTCTGGAAATGTATTACTAGTTTACTTTTTTAAAAAATTAGAGGGTCTCACTATGTTACCTAGGCTGGTCTCTAACTCCTGGCCTCCCAAGGAGCTGGGATCATAGGCATGAGCCACCATACTGAGCGTGTGGCAATGTATTAGTTACCCATTGCTGCAAGACAAATTTCCCCAGAGCTTATCAACTTGAAACAGTCATTATTTTTAGTTTCTGTAGGTCAGAAATTTGCTTAGCTGGTGGCTTTGGTCTGAGATCTCCTAGTAGCCTGTAGTTGAGATGGCAGTCAGAACTTGTCACCCCAAGGCTTAAGGAAGGCTGGATGCTGCGTCCATGGCAGCTCACTCACATGACTGGTGAGTCCAGGATAGGGCTGGCAGGCCACCTCAGCTCCTCAGCACACGCATCTTCCTCTTCAGTGTCCTCACAGTATGGTGACTGGCTTCCCCTAGGGGGAGCGCTTTGGGAGACAGTGAGCTGAAAGGTGCAGTGACGCCTAGGCAGTCACACTCCCTTATTTCTGCAGTGTCTTTTTGTGATGCGCTGGTCTTCCTATTTAATGTGGGAGGGGGCGACACAAGGGCATGAGTACCAGGAGCTGAGAATCACTGGATGCCATCCTGGAGGATAGCGCTCTCAGGCAGTCACTTAGTTTATAGGGCTTTAAAAGATGATGTGCTGAGAGGCATAACAGTGAAATTGCAGAATGCCAGAGACAAAAACCTCAGAAGCCATTTGAGCGGGAAGACGGAACCTTCAGAGGAGCCACATGAACAGCCGTGGGGCTCATTACAGTGGAGAGTTGCGTGCCCGTGCTCAGGGGAAGTCATGTCAACCATGAATATTAGGCCCAGCAAAAATGCATTCCACGAAGAGGGCTAAAAGTTTAAAATGATAGAATTCGCCCCCAGCACACTCTCAGCTTGGTTCTGAAGATATGATCTCACAGCAGGAAAGTGATCACAGAAGGCCTGAAATGGATGAAGAATGAGAGGAAGTAGGAAGTGCGTAATTTGAAACTGACAGTCACTGGATGTCACTCATGCACAGAAAAGGATTCAATTGGTATATGCACCTGCGGTGGCATAGATGTCAGGATGGTGCCTGTGGGTGGAACTAAAGTTTCTGTGTTTGAGAAGAGGGTGGAGGTTGGCCACGATTGCTCACACCTGTAATTCCAGGACTTGGGAGGCCAGGATTGCTTCAGCCCAGCCTGGCAACATGGAAACCACCGTCTCTCCAAAAAATACAAAAAGCCAGCCAGGCGTGGTGGCATGTAACTGTAGTCCCAGCTACTTGGGAGGCTGAGACAGGAAGATCACCTGAGCCTGTGAGGCAGAAGCTACAGTGAGCTAAGACTGCGCCACTGCACTCCAGCCTGGGCAACAAGAGCCAGACCTTGACTCAAAAATGATGGAGTTGCTTTGTCAACTTTAGATTTAGATGAGTTTGCATGCCCTCACTGACTGCAGCAGCAGAACAGAAAGCAATACAGTGGCAGAATCACCAGTATGTCGTTTAATTCAGTCAATGAAAATGGACTAAGCCCTATCCTGGAACCCAGACATGGGCTGGGTGCAGTGGCTCACGCCTGTAATCCCAGCACTTTGGGAGGCTGAAGTGGGGGGGAATCACCTGAGGTGGGGAGTTCGAGACCAGCTTGACCAATATGGAGAAAGCCATCTCTATTAAAAATACAAAATTGTGCTGGGTACAGTGGCTCACACCCATAATTCCAGCACTTTGGGAGGCCAAAGTGGGTGGATCATGAGGTCAGGAGTTCAAGACCAGCCTGGCCAACATGGTGAAATCCCGTCTCTACAAAAAATACAAAAATTGGTTGGGCATGGTGGTGCATGTCTAATCTCAGCTACTCGGGAGGCTGAGGCAGGAGAATCACTTGAACCCGGGAGGCAGAGGTTGTGGTGAGCCAAGATTGAGCCACTGCACTCCAGCCTGGGCGACACGAGTGAAACTCTGTCTCAAAAAAAAAAAAAAAAAAAAAAAGGCAGAATGGGTTTAGAACAAGCAACTCCAGCAGTCGGCCTGTGAGTGTGTTCGGGAAGCACAGGAGGATTCCAGCCCTGGGGTGAAGATGACACCAAACAGCCGGGCATCAGTTCACATCGCACTTTTCAGTCAAACGGCAAACTTCCCTCGGGTTGGGGAGTGAGTGTGTGCACGCCCGTGGCCTGCAGCAGCGAGTGTGAGTCTCACAGGCCTGAGTGAAAGAGGCAAGTGACAAAGTTATTCATGCCACGTGGCTTTGCAGAGTTCAACAGCATGCAGAAGTATACAAGATAATTGCTAATATTCGCTAAAGTATAATTGGGAAAAAAATAAAGATGTTTTACAATGTTTTCTTGGAAAAGGAACCAGGCAACGAGTTTGTAAGTAAGAGAAAGGCCCGGCCTGCCGCTCCAAGCTCCCGCGACGAGAACCTGTGCATGAATGTGGGGATTTAACTTGTGCTGAGCGTGGCATTTCAGCGCAGTGAGACACAGACCTTTCAGCAAGTGGCACTGGGTGACAGGCTGTATAGTTAGAAGGTGAGAGTGCCACCCCGGCTCAGAGGCCGCGCACGCAACACAAAACACTCAACCCAAACCACGTACGCCCTGGGAGAGTGTACGGGAGGATGTTTAGGGTCTGGAAGTGGCAGATGCCTTTCGTAAGCCCAACAAATCTGTATTTTTACACATTTCTGTGCAATCAAAGACACAAAAATGTTAAACGACAGTCTAGAAGAAAATACGTGTGACATTTATAACATTCAGATGTTTACCAAGCAGGATCTATGAAGAGGTGCTTGAAAGCAATGAGGAAACTATTTTAAAAACTAATTAGAAAAGTGGGCCAGGCACGGTGGTTCACCGCTGTCATCCCAACGCTTCAGGAGGGCAAGACAGGAGGAACACTTAAGGCCAGGAGTTCAAGACCAGTCTGGGCAACACAGTGAGACCCCACCTCTGCAAAAAATGGAATAATTAGCCAGGGCTGGGTGTGCTGGCTCATGCCTGTAATCCCAGCACCTTGGGAGGCCAAGGCGGGTGAATCACGAGGTCAGGAGTTCAAGACAAGCCTGTCCAAGACGGTGAAACCCCCCTCTACTAAAAATACAAAAATTATCTGGGCATGGTGGCGGGTGCCTGTAATGTCAGCTACTCAGGAGGCTGAGGCAGAGAATTACTTGAATCGAGGAAGTGGAGGTTGCGGTGAGCCGAGATTGCACCACTATACTCCATCCTGGGCGACAGAGCAAGACCCAGTCTCAAAAAAAAAAAATTAGCCAGGCTGGTATGCCTCTAGTAGTTCCAGCTGTTGGGAAGGCAGAACGAGACCCTGTATCTTAAAAAAAGAAAGAAAAGAATGCAGTTCCAAAAAAAGGGGGGTGTGGGGAACAAAATGAAGTGAAACAAGTGAAAAAGCAAAAATTACAAAGGTGGATGCACCTGCAGCAGGTGAGGGTGTGAGGAAAGAGCAAGTCTGCTTGCTGGTTTTTCAAAGAGCCCATTGTGATCATTATTATTATTATTATTATTATTATTTTTGAGACGGAGTTTTGCTCTTGTTACCCAGGCTGGAGGGCAATGGCGCGATCTCGGCTCACCGCGACCTCTGCCTCCTGGGTTCAGGCAATTCTCCTGCCTCAGCCTCCTGAGTAGCTGGGATTACAGGTGCCCACCACCATGCCCGGCTGATTTTTTGTATTTTAGTAGAAATGGGGTTTCACCATGTTGCCCAGGCTGGTCTCGAACTCCTGAGCTCAGGCTATTCACCCACCTTGGCCTCCCAAAGTGCTGGGATTACAGGTGTGAGCCACCGCACCCAGCCAATTTTTAAAAGTTTTTAGACATGGGATCTCACTTCGTTGCCTAGGCTAGAGGGCAGGGGCACCATCATGGCTCACTGCAGTCTTGAACTCTTAGCCTCAAGTGATCCTCCCACCTAGCCTCCCGAGTAGCTGGGACTATAGGTGCACGCCCCCCTGCCCAGCTAATTATTTTTTGTGGAGGTGAGGTATCCCTGTGTTGCCCAGGCTGGTCTTGAACTCCTCTGCTGGGGTCAAGCCATGCTTCTGCCTAAGCCTCCCGAAGGGTTGGGATCACGGACAAGAGCCACTGCACTCTGCCATCGTTTCTGAATAAGCCGGCATTTCAGCCTTGATTTTCTTCACTCTGGAGGTAATGAGAAGGGTGTTTCGGAATGTGGATGTCAATCGGAGCGTTTTGTTATCCTTCTGCTGTTAACTTCTAACCGTCACTTGGTACTTGCAGAGCCCTGTATTTGGGCATCTGTGCACTGGGGACTGTTTCGTCTGTGGCCTGAAGTGTGGCCAGTTCACGTGCCTGTGGGGTGTGTTTGGTAAGAGCATGGATTCTCTGTGGGTTCAGGAGTTCTGTGCATGTTCTCCTGTGTCTGCTGGATCACTCATTACTTAAATCTTTACTTTCTAAATTTTAAATTACTTTTGTTAAAACATACACATACATATTGAGAACAGGAGTCCCCAAAGCCACTCTCAGCCCTTGCAGGGGCCCGCACCGCGCACCGAGGTGAGACGTGCGCTGTTGCCTCTGGCTGCCTCCTTTCATTCCTCCGTTCCACGGTCCACACGGCGGCGATGGTGGCGGCCCCTCCGCATCCCCCGGCCTTCTGCCAGCATCCCTTCAACTCAGCAGAAACCCGATTCCACTGTTAGCTTTACAGTGACCATGTGGCAGCATGACCATGGCGTGGCCGTGTTTCCTTGGTACTGCTCTTGGTTTTTTCTGGAGGAAACCATTGTTTACCCTCTTCCTCCTCTTCTTCATTTTCTATGAACTGATGATTCTTTCCCACAAATCTGGGACTCTCCTCTCACAGACCCTACACATCAGGTCTGGAGCTGCATCTTCTCCTGGGCAGTGGCCTTTCTGTAGCCCTGGGCTGCCAGCAGCCAGCCCAGCTGTTAGGGCCCCTTAGCAGCCCCCTGCTCCCTCCCCCGACAACCCACCTGCCTCCTGTCGTCGGGAGCCCTGGTTTCCTGCCCCTCCTGTGCTCCTTGGTTTCCCCTTTGTTTTGCTAGAATACATCTAGCAGCTTCCTCCAAAAAGGTTCAGAGCATGTGAAAGTTTTTGAGACTCTAAAGATGTGAAAATCTTTATTCTGCCTGTAAGCTTGAATGATACCTTGTTTGGGTAGAAATCTAGGTGGGAAATCATTTTCCGTCAGGATTTTAAGGCATTGTCCATTGCCCTATAGCTTGCAGGGCTGCTGTGTGACGCCCTAGACTATTCAGAATTTTTTCTGAGAGTCTTTCTCACACTGTCGCCCAGGTTGGAGTGCAGTGGTGCAGTCCTAGCTCACTGTGGCCTCCAACTGCTGGGGTGTTCAAGGGAATCGAGTGATCCTCCCCACTCAGCCTCCCAAAGCGCTTGGATTACAGCTACTGTGCCCAGCCAGAATTTTCTTACATTTTGTCCTTCTTTGTTCCTTCCTTCCTTTCTCTTTCTCCCCTTCCTTTCTTCCTTTCTTCCTTCCTTTCTCTTCTTTCCTTACTCTTTCTCCCTCCCTCCCTTCCTCCCTCCCTTCCTTCCTCTTTCTCCCTTCCTTCTTCTTTTTCAGTCTTAACTCCATCACCCAGGCTGGAGTGCAGTGGGAAAATCACAGTTCACTGCAGCCTCAACCCCCTGGGTTCACGCAGTCTCTGCCTCAGCTTCCCCAGGAGCTAAGACTGCAGGCATGTGCCACTGAACATGGCTGGTCTTACACTTTTTCTGTAGAGACAGGGTCTTGCAGGCTGGTTTAGAACTCCCGGCCTCAAGCGGTCCTCCCGCCGTGGCCTCCCAAAGTGCTGCGATTACAGGCGTGAGCCGCCCGCTCAGCCCAGCCTCACTTTTTCGGGCTTATATTCCATTTATGCATCTGGTACATTTGCTTTATTCATCCGTGTGGAAACCTGGGATCCCTCTGCACGTTTGCTGTTGTGAATGATGAGAACCGCTGTGAACATTCCCGGCCCGGGTTTGTGTATCTGTTCGCCTTCGTGCCTCCAGCTCTTTTGGGCATACGCCCCGAAGTGGCAGTTCTGTGTGTAATTCTGTGGGAGTGAGAGCTTCACCTTGAGTTTGCATTAATGACTCCCTTCTCTCCATCTCCCCCTTCCCCGGGTGAGGGAGGTGGGGGATGGTGGACTTTGGGCTGGGCAGAATCTGGAGGAACCTTCTCATGCAGCCCACGTGGGAAGTTCCTCCCTGGGGGATGGGGTCATCCTGGGAGACCCCACCTGTTTCTGGTCTTCTCCTGTGGCCCTCCCATGGCTCCTCCAGCTGGCCCCCTCCCAGTCTCTTGTGCTCTGCCAGGGGCCCTCCTCCACTGGTGCTGGTCTTTTGTCTGTATAGACTCAGGATCTTTATTTTCTCCCTAACTCTCTTTATGATCATTTCAGAGGGGTCTGGGCAGGCTGGAGCTGGCCAAGTCCTGCCTTTCCTGAGGCACAGGATTGCCGGAGCTCCGGGGGTCCCCCTGCCGGCCAAGCTGGGTGCCAGCTGTCAGGACTTCCCAGTCCAGGGGCAGCCCTGCTGTACCTGAACTGGGGCAGGTACTGGGTGGAGGGGGTCGTGGCACAGATCACTGGGCAAAGCCACAGAGGGCCACACGGCCAGAGGCCCCGCACCGGGAGCTGGCGCTGGAGCAGCAGGAGGCTGAGCAGATGGCACTTTATAGAAAGGCCCCCGGCCACTGAGGGTGTGGGGGTGCTGGTTAGGGGCAGCAAAGGGGAGCTGGCGCCGAGGCCCGCGCTGACCCACGGCCCTGTCCCTGCAGGTGAGTGAGCCGCCGGAGCGCAGGAGCCCGGGCCGCCACTGGAGTGTCAGCATTGATGAGCGCCGACGGCTAGCCATACTGGACGGCTGGGAGAGGCCGGGCGCCGCTGGGGGCCCGCACCACTGCAGGGTGCGCCTGTCCCTGCCCCACCTCGCCCATCCCTCCACCTCCCCTGCCTCCGCCCAGTCCCACTGGGCCCTTTGCCCTGGCGTTCCTGGGCCCCACCCTCGTCCCCTCCTACCCGTCGAAGTTCCCTGACCCACCCTTGCCTGCAGGACATTGTGCAGATCGTGGCCCAGCTGGTATCGGAAGACGTGGACAAGGACGTGCTCTTTCCCCACCCGACGAGGTCCAGCCAGTCCACCAATGCCTTCCAGGCCTTCCTGGCCCGGAGTGCCCCTTTCTGGCATAAGGTGACTTTCAAGGCCCAGGCCTCGAGGTCACCCCACTCCTAAGAGCCTGACTCAGACCAATGTCTGTCTGCTAGTGCCTTTCCTTGGGGGTCCTGGGTGGGGGTGGCCTCTGCACTTTCTTTATGCCCCACATGGGGTCACGATCCACCTACAGTGGTAAAACAGGCCTGGCAGGACCTGGCTCCAGACAGCCTGCAGCTCCTGAGGCCTTGGGGACCGGGCCAGGGGCCATGGGAGGCCACCTAGGGGAGGGTTGCACTGCCCCAGCTCAGTCTGGGGGGGCCCTGGCAAGGCTTGGGTGGCAGGAGCTTGCCCTCTGGGCTGCTGGGCGGAGGCCTCGGGGCACCTGGGCCTGCCTGGGGTGCACTGGGTCCCAGGAGACCCCACTGGCAGGCGCTGCCTAGAGACTCAGCTCCTTTGCTGGCCTGATCTGGGAACTGGGCACCTGCCTGCACCAGGCTGTGAGATGGGCCAGGCAGAGTTCTCCAGGGGCAGGGTCTCATAGTGGTTCCTGCCTCTGAAGACCCAGCAGGGCACACGGGCCCCCCGGGGTGCTGTGGTGGGAATCAGCAAGCCTGGGGAATCCAACATGGTGCCCGACACACAGGGAGGCTTCATGGAGGTGGAGATGCCCCCTGGCCTCTGGATGGTGGTGAGGGTGGTGGACAAGGGCCAAGAGGGCAGCCTGCATGGGAGGGCTGGGCAACTTGTGAGGAGCCGGCTGGAGCAGGGGCCTGTGGGTTGTGGCCCCCAGGGTGACTCCCTCTTTTACAGGCCGGAGGGTCCCGAACTGGGGTGGTGTGTCGCAGCTGCATTTTGGGGACACTGAGTTATAGGGGGACTGGTTTGGGAGGCAGGGCAGGAGGGCTGTGAGCATGGGTTCCCAGCCTGGCGTGGGTGGGGGTGGGGAAAGGGCCCTGGACTCTGTGACTGTTAGGGGCCTGACTGGGCTTCTGTGGAGGTGGCTGGGTGGAGGAGGCTTTGGGGCCAGAGGAGGTGATCACTCCTGAGCCCCAGGTGAGGGCAGGAGCCAGGCCCATGTGGCAGCCTGGACACCACCCCTCCCCTTCCTGCTGCTGAGAAGCCACCTGACTGCTGTGCCAGCCCCTGCTTCCCTGACACTGGATCCCTGGGCTGACTTGAATCCTCTGCACCTGCCTGTCACCCCTTCTTACTGTAAGACTCAGTGAAGTTCCCTCCTCCTTCAGGAAGCCTTCCAAGATGACACAGCGAGGTGCCCCCTTCTCTCCTGAGTCCTCTGAATGTCATTTGGTGCACCCTCGGCATCCTCTGCATTTCTCAGGAGCCCTAGGGTGAACGGATGGAGGGCAGACTCACCAGGGGTGACGGCAGGTGTCCTTAAGGATGTGGGGGAGTTTTAAGCAGGGTATTGAGGCCATCATGACCCCCTCTCAGGCCCCTGATGATGAAGTGGGGAATGGGGTCCCATGCACCCAGCTCTATGGCAGGCAGGAAGATGTGGGTGAGCCCTGCACCCCGAGGTGTAAGCAGGGCAGAGTGGAGCTGACAGGTCAGCAGTTGCCATGGGGGTGATGAGCTGGGCCAGCATCCTCTTGCTGAGTGGCTTTAAAGGATCTTGGTTGTTATGGCTGTGATGTGGGGGCTGGCTGGGCTCATCCCACCAGCTCTCCTGCTCTTGTTTGTGTGTCTCCTGAGGCCGCTGGGATGGTTGACCTATCTGCTCTGAGATCTCCCTGCAGAGCACCTTCCCCCTGGCAGCAGCAGAGGCAAAGCCCTGGCCTCCTTCAGGCTGAGACCCAGAGCCAGCCTCCTGGTGGGTAAGGTGGCCACAGGGCCAGCCGGCGGCAGGGGTCCTGGCACTGAGAAGCACAGGCCTCTGCAGCAGAGGTGGTGCCGGGACGGGGCAGTGCCTGGAGACTGCTTGGCTTGTCACTGCTGGGATCTGTGTACTAGTTTTCTGTAGCTGCCATAAAAACTGCCCCACATTCAGGAAATTTGTTTTTGTTTCGTGTGTGTGTGTGGGGGGGGCGGGGCGGGTGTCTTGCTATATTGCCCAGGCTGGTCTTGAACTCAAGTAATACCCCCACCTTGGCCTTCTGGGTACCTGGGACTGCAAGTGCATCCCTCCACACCTGGCTTTTTTTTTTGAGATGGAGTCTCACACTGTCGCCCAGATTGGAGTGCAATGGCACAATATCGGCTCACTGCAATTTCTGCCTCCTGGGTTCAGGCAATTCTCCTGCCTCAGCCTCCCAAGTAGCTGGGACTACAGGCACCCACCACCAAGCCAGCTAATTTTTTTATTTGTAGTAGAGACGGGGTTTCACCATGTTGACCAGGACGGTCTCGATTTCCTGACCTCGTGAGCCGGCCGCCTCGGCCTCCCAAAGTGCTGGGATGACAGGTGTGAGCCACCGCGCCTGGCCTTTTTTTTTTTTTTTTAAACACACAGTCTTGGTATGTTGCCCAGGCTGGTCTTGAACTCGTGGACTCAAACAATCCTCTTGCCTCGGCCTCCTGAGTAGCTGGGGCTACAGGAGTGTCCCACTGGTGCCCGGCTTTGAGTGTTTTAAAACAACACAAATCCATTCGCCAAGTTTTGTAGAAGTTCAAAGTGGGTATCTCTGGGCTCAGAGCGAGGGCTTGGCGGAGTTCTGTTGCTTCTGGAGGCGCCAGGGGAGACTCTGTTTCCCTGATTTTTCCAGCCTCAAGAAGCCACCCACATTCCATGGCGGGTAGTTGTGGCCTCCTGAACCTCCGGGCCTCTGCCCACCTCTCCTCTGCCTCCCTCCTGCATTGTGAAGCACCCTTGTGGTGACGCTGGGCCCCCCGGAAGACCCAGGATCGCCTCCCTGCTTTCGGCTGCGCTGGTGGCGCCCTTCCTTGCTCGCTGCCTCTTAACCCGGCCTGCTCAGAGGTTCTGGGGATTTGGGCAGGGCCCCTGTGGGAGGGCGTTCTGCCTTCCTCCGCGGCTGCCGGCACCTGGTGGGTGGAGGCCCGGGCGCTGTGCCGCTCAGGACCCCGCAGTGCGCGGGCAGCCCCCGGGGCCCGGCAGGAAGCCCTGGGGCAGAGGAGGGCGTGCGGGGCGGGATCGCACGGAAGCCCACCTTGCAAGGGGAGGGGCGCTCGTCCCGGGAAGGCGGAGGGAGGGTCTCCGAGGCGCGCGGAATCAAGGGGGGGCGGGAAGGATCCTGGGAGGGGAGTGGGGCCCCCGAATGCCCGCAGCGGCAGTGTGGTGCTTAGGCCGTCGCCCCCGCCGCCACTGCGCCTCCCCACCGGCGGCCGCGCCGGGCAGCGTTTAGGGGCCCCTGGGACGCGGTCTCCGGCTCGCAGGCCCGCCCAGGGGTGGCCGCGTGGTCCCCCGGGCTTGCCACGCCCGATTCGAACTGTAACACCGCTGGCTCCGGACCGGGCCGAGGCCGCTCTGGCAGCATCGCAGGAGCCGCGCGTGTCCGGGCGCGGAACGGGGCGCGGGGTGCCTGGGAGATGTAGTTCGCGGCCTTCCTCCGCGCACCAGACAATGCCCGGCGCTGCCCCGCTGGAGAAACACCGCTCGCTCTTAACACAGCATCGAACACAGCTTTCAAAACTCCCACAGCGTCCTCCGAGGAATACCAGCTGTTAACACTGCCTGAAGGTTACCCTGGATATTTCTAAATGTGTACGACATAAAAGCATGCACGGAAATGGAGAAATGCGTGTCGAGCTGCTACTTACACACTTTTAAATAGTTAAAGAAGAAAAATAAACTGCTAAAAGCACATGAATGCTCCTTCGACTCAATTTTAAAGTCTCCTACCATGGCTGGGCGCCTGGCTCGGGCCTGTAATCCCAGCACTTTGAGGGGCCAAGGCGGGCAGATCGCTTGAGCTCAGGAGTTCCAGACCAGCCTGGGCAACATGGTGAAACTCCATCTGTACCGAAGATAGAAAAATTAGCGGGGTGTGGTGGCGTGTGCCTGTAGTCCCAGCTACTTGGGAGGCAGACGTGGGAGGATTGACTGAGCCCAGGAAGCCCAGCTGCAGTGACCTGAGATAGCCCCACTGCACACCAGCCTGGGGGTCAGAGTGAGACCCTGTCTCCAAAAAAGTCTCTGATGATTATTTTTAGAAACTACAAAAGCACTAAGAGCCGGTGTGTCTGGTTTTCAGCAGCATGGCAGGGTTGGGCTGAGGCAGCACAGCGGACTCCTGCCTTCGAGAGGTAAAGAACCAGCACTGACATTTCCGTGTGCCCCCGGCAGGCCGTTTTTTACCTGAAGGTCAAAGCTCACTGCCAGTATTTGACCCACTCAGTCTGTTTTGATTCACAGCTTTACTGGCTGGATTTAAGATCATTTTGCTGTTGGTGAGACAGGGTCTTGCTCTGCCACCCAGGCTGGAGTACAAAGGTGCTGTCTTGGCTCACTGCAACCTCCGCCTCTCAGGCCCAAGCCGTCCTCCCGCCTCAGCCTCTCAAGTACCTGGGACTACAGGCGTGCACCACCACGCCCAGCTAATTTTTATATTTTTTAGTAGAGATGGGTTTTCAGCATGTTGCCCAGGCTGGTCTCGAACTCCTGGCTTCAAGCGGCCTGCCCAAAGTGTTGAGATTTCGGAGCCAGAGCCCTGGGTTTACGCAATTATTCTTTTCCCCTCCAAGCTCACAAATGCCCTGAAGGCATGGGCCTCAGTCTCCTTACCCTCCAGGGCCTAGAGGGACCTTCAGCTCAAAGTAGGTGTTAACAGTTAATAAATGAGTACATTCTTGTGTTAATCACTTTGTCTTGCTCTGAAATTATCTCAAGACTTTTCTCTCTTAGTAACTTGATATTCTGCCTTTTGCTGTTTTTGACTTAATCTAGCAAAGGTGCGATTTTGGTGCTTTCGGGTTTCCTCGGCTCTTAAATCTTCCTCCCATCCTGCAGTTTGGTCCTCTAGTATTTGAGTTCCTGACTGTTGAATTCATGCTCCTGTGAAGACGGAAACAGTCCTGTGGAGTCCTCCTCTGTTTCTTCAGTTGTGTTTTTTTATTCATTATTTATTTTTATTTTTTTTGAGATGGTGTCTCACTATGCCGCCCCCAGGCTGGAGTGCAGTGGTGTGGTCTCGGCTTGCTGCAACCCAACTCATGTGATTCTGCTGCCTCAGCCTCCTGAGTAGCTGGGACGACAGGTGCCCACCACCACACCCAGATACTTTTTTTATATTTTTAGTAGAGATGGGGTTTCACCATGTTGGCCAGGCTGGTCTCGAACTCCCGACCTCAGGTGTTCCTCCTGCCTTGGCTCCCCAGAGTGCTGGGATTACAGGCGTGAGCCACCTTGTTCAGCCCAATTTCATTTCCTTCCACACCAAGTTTCACGCCCTCCCTGCTTGTTTTTCTGTTGTTGAATGACATGGATGTGGTCACGTGCCACCTCCCAGCGTGCTCCCACCTCAGCCTCCAGATACATGCCACTGCTTCGCTCCACACGAAAGCTCTCCTCAGTGTCTATTTGCTCTGCTACAAAGTGGATGGATTCTTTTAATTCTTTGTTTTTATCGTTTGACTCACCCGAGGTCTTCGGACTTTGCCTCTCTGCTGGTCCAAGGACGGTCTGCCTTTCTTACCGGTTTGGAGAGCTGGAGGCAGAGTAGGGTTGGCGCGAGGAGCGGGGCTCTGTGCTGTCTTTGAGTTTACGGAACGTCACTCTGTATGGTGGGGGTGTGTCCTCTCCACTGGGGGGGCCTGGCTTGAGGTTCAGAGGACCTCCCTGTGACACCAGACCCTGCGCTGTGATCCCTCGAAGGCCAGCCTCGACTGCCCCACCGGCTGCCAGTCTCTCCACCTGCACTGGGAGAAGCAGCAAAGGCTGCTGTTTTCAGGAGGCTCCTCTCTGGGCTGGGGTGGTGTGTCTGTCACTGTCAGGATGTGTCCACCGGGTTCTCACTGTGAAGCTCGTCCTGTTTCTGGGGTGGCAGTGAGAGCAGCGTCAGGGGGCTCTCCCCCTGCCTCCCAGCTGCCTGGCACATTCTGGTGTTTCTGGCTAACTTGCTGGCCATGCCAGGCGTTAGCAGAAGGAGATCTCAGGCCGCAGCTCTGCTTTCCTGCTGAGGAGCCGAGGTAGGCTGGGGCTGTAGGGCTGGGGGAAACCAGCAGCCCCACCTCCTTCCTGGGAAGTGGACGCCTGTCTGTCATCACTGTCTGCCCTCCGGCAGTCCCCTCTTCCCACCCAATCACTAGCAAGCCAGCTCCTGTTCCCTGCAGCCCGAAGGACGGGTCCTGGGAAGGACGGGTCCTGGGACCCACAGCCCTCTCTTCCCGGAGACACCACCGCCCTGCTGCTCTAGTTCCTGGGCCTGTGCTAACCCTGGCAGGGCTTTCCCTTCTGGTCCGCTCCGCAGCCATAACGTTGTGGCCCTGCTCTCCTTGGACCCCACCTGACTCTCCTCCTGGCACACGCTGTTCCCTGCCTGCCGGGCTGGGGTCCCCATGCTCTCTCCCCGGCACCCTGACCATGTCCGTCCCACCTGCCTAGATCTTGCACTTCGGCCTCGGGGCTCCCTCCATGTCCTACAGGGAGGCATGTCCCAGATAGACCGCAGCTCCTCTAGCCACACACCCACCTCCAGCATCTGAGCGGGCAGGGCCATGACCCACGGTGCTGCTCACATCAGCAGCCTGGAGCCACGAGACAGCTCCTTTTCCTCACCTCCGAAACTGAGGCTGCACCCATCTCGAAGCCATTCTGAGACCACCTGTTTCTCTCCATCTGGGAAGCCCCCTTCCCCCTCATGGTCTTCCTGGCTGGGGCGTCTGGGTCACTGGACTCTCCTCTCCTCAGACCTGTGCGAAAACACACAGGGAGGCATCCTGACAGGTGTCGGGAGGGAAGGCAGCTGCCCCACTGCGGACAGAGTGCGGCCCTCCTGGACTCCAGCCGTGCTGGGACTGGCCGGGTCAGCAGGTGCTGGGTTCCAGCCTCAGATGGGGACTTTGGAGGTGGCCTCTGAGCACAGGCACCTCCTCTGTGGCCTTCTCACCAGGTCACAGTTCAGGGAGGCTTTGCCAGCTACGGGGCCTGCCCATACCAGAGCACTCATGGCCACCTGTCCAGGGTGCCAGGCGGGCTGGGCGGCGAAGGCCAAGGGCACACAGTGCCTAGGGTGGGGGGAAAGGTTAGGCCTGGAGGAACTTGTGGAGTGGAGACCCCGAGGCCAGCGCTGGGCCGCTGAGCTTCAGGGCCCGTGGGGGGCTCAGGGAGGAGCTCGGAGGACCCCAGCACCACGACGGAGCCCTGGGGAGCTATGGCAGGACTCACCTGCGGGGCACCGGGACGGTCACCAGGGAAGGCCCCTGTGGGGGACCCCGGCCCCAGGGCACTAGGGGGGCTCTAGCACGGAGCGCGGGTGGAAGGGCCCACCCGGGAAGCGGCGCGCGGGGAGGACTCCGGGCGCCGGGCAGGGGCGCGCGGGCCGCGGGCGGCGCGGGGTCGGTAACGGCCCGCGCGGTGGGCGGTGGCGCCCGAGGCCCCTCCCCGCGCCCGCGGCCGCTCCTCCTCTTCCTCTCCCGCCCGCGCCGCGGCCCTCCCGTCCCTGCGCGGCCTCGGCGGCCTCGGCGGCGGCGGCGGCGGCAGCAGCGCGGCCCCTTTAAACGCCCGCGGCGCCCCCCGCCCCCGCCATCGCGCCTCCATTTTCCCGGCCGCCCGCGCCGCGCGCCGCGCCCGCCCCGGGCCCCTCCGCCGCCGCCGGCCCGGACATGGCCGCCAACATGTACAGGGTCGGAGGTAAGGCCGCGCCGCCTTTATGCCCGGCCCCGCCGCCCCCGCCGCGCCCGCCGCGGCCCCTCCCGAGCAGCCCCCGCCGCGGCCCCTCCCGAGCAGCCCCCGCCGCGCTCCCCAACCCAAAATGGCCCCGCGGCCGGCCCATCGGGGGGCGGGGGCGGCGGCCGGGGGGCGGCCCACCTGTTGGGACTGAGGGGGCGGCCGCGGGGGCGGGGAGGGCGGGCGGCGGGGCCCTCGGGGGCCGGGGCCGGGGGCCCCCAGCGGGAGCACGTGGCCTTGGGAGGCGCCGGCTGCCGGGCTGGGAGCCGGACTTCGGGGTGTGGGGTCTCCCCGGGCCGCAGCGCGCTGCTGGGACTCCGGTGCGTCCCCCCGGGATGGGGAGCCCCGGCCGGGGCCCGCGCTCCTCCCCGGAGCCCTCCTGCAGCCTGGCCCCGGGGCTCCCCCCGGCAGGGCTCCCGGGGGGTCCTCCGCGGGGAGCCGGCGTCCGGAGCACGCCTGCAAGTCCCCCCAAACTTTTCCCTGCCTCCCGCTCACCTCAGCCCGATCGGGAGGCGCTTTGCAAGGGCTGGGGAGAGGCCGGAGGGCCCCCTGGGCCGGGGCCGGGGCCGGGGGCTGCCTCCCTGGGCCCAGCCTCCTGTTGCTCGGGCCCCTTGGGCCTGCCGCTTTGGGCCTTGCCCTACTTCGTGTGCCTGGGACTCCGTGGGGTCTTCCACAGGGAGGTGGGGGGTCGCGCGCATTCCATCACTCCGTCAGCGCCTCCCTCCCCGGGACTCCGAGACCCCTCCCTGCCTGTGATCGTCTCGGCAGGTGCCCACTACTTCCCCCACCTGCAGCCTGCGCTGCTGCAGGGAGCTGGGGTCACTGCCGCGCTGGCCTGGTCCCCACTGCCCTGGCCCCGAGTGCCCACAACACTGTGTCCCTCGAGCGTGGCTTCTGCTACCTTGGACGTCTGTGCGGTCCCACCGGCCAGCCCTGTGACCTTGGGGACGGTGGAAGCCCCCTACACCCGTCCGTCTGTGAGATGGGTGGTCAGTCCGCATCAGCAGCTGCGGGCCCCGGGCCTCTGCAGGGGCGGTGGGCCTGTTCTCCATCCAGCGGCTGCCCCTCCCATAGCCTCACACACCCTTGCCGGGTCCCTGTGTGGACACAGGTGGGCTGGGCCCACCCCTTGCTCAGGGAGCAGCCTGGGTGCGGGGTCCCTCGAGGGAGGGGCCTGTTCCTCCTTGTTCTTTCTCCCCACCTGGAGACTCCCTTCCAGCCTGACATGAGGGCCAGTTTCTCACCCTGGCAGAGAGGATGCCTACTGCCTGGCTCAGCCGGGCCTACTGCGCATGGTTTTGGGATTGGTCCCAAGAAGAGCCCTCCCTGCCCCCACCCAGGCTGGGGGTGGGGAGTGAAGGCGGCTTTGGACTCTAGGGCTGGGGATACCTGGACCCCGGCTCATGCCTTCCCAGTGGCGAGTGGCTGCATTGCTTGGCCTTCAGGCCCCCCTGCCTGTAAACTTGGCACCAGCCTGGCCGCCCCCTCCACCTTCCTGTGCCTCGGTTTCCCCTTGGTGTGGGTGAGGACCTTGTGTCTCAGCCGTCCTGTGCCCTGTGGCGGCTGTGCTGTGGCTGAGAATGCCAGGACCCTGCTCGTCCCGTCGCTGAGCTGCAGCCCCTTTGGGCGCTGCACAGGCTTGGGAGGAGCCCTGAGTGGGGCTGTGTGACACTCTGTTACTCTGTGCCCACAGGCCCGTCCCGGGGCCTCACTGACCCAAGTGTGCCAGTGCTGTGAGGGTGGGTGGACTGGACTCCGGGGCTGCTGTGGAAGGGCCCACTGTGCCTGGCAGAGATACCGCTGCTCTCTTTTCCTGGGATGAGGAGCACGGAGGTTGGGTGCCGTCTGCTGGCAGCACAGGCAGGCGTGGGATCCGGCTGCTTCTCTGTGTGCAGTCCGTGGTCACTGTGGCTGGGGTGTGCTCGGGGTTGTCAGGCCCCCGTGTGCCTGCCCCGAGGGCGTCCTCTTCCTGCTGGCAAGACTAGGGCTCCCCCTCTCTGTCCTGATCATCCTATAGGAGAAGCGGCGTTTATGCCTGGCTTCTGGATGGGAACCCCGGCTTTGGTCCTGCGGCCTGGCAGGGCCCCGTGGTGGCAGTGGGCTGGACGTTGCAGGTTGGCTTCCTGTCTTGGTGCTCACTCGGGGAGGGGGCATCCGGATTCTTGAGCCCCTAGGCAAGACAGAGGAAGGTGTGCAGTGTCTCCTGAGCGGCCTTTGTGTGTCTGTCGCCCGCTGCCTGGCATGGGCCCTGTCTGGGCGGCCAGCCCTGGCCTGTGGGAGCTGCCGGCAGGGACCCAGCCCGGGAAGGGGCTTGCTCCTGTGTGCCTGCAGGGACCTTGTGCATAGAGGCGCCACATTTAGCACAGAAAAGTACAGGACGCCCAGGCAAATTTGAGTTTCAGATAAACAGAAATTTCTTAGTGTAAGTATGTCCCAAATATGGCCTGGTACATGCTTATCCCAGAAGATTCTTATCTGACCATCATAGTTAATCTGGGCATCCCACATTTTAGCTGGCAGGCTGCTCCAAGGCCCTGCCAGGTCGGGCTCGGTAGGGGAAGGTGTGGCAGCCACAGCCGTTTTGTGCCAGCTGAGCTGGGTGAAGCAGTGAGCCGGGAGGGAATAGGGCCTGTTTCTTCACTCCTGGCACTTCCCAGGAGTGCCCTGGCCACAGACCGAGGCCTGTGTCTGTGCCTGTGAGGGCAGCGGATGGCCTGGGCAAGGGTGGCGGGGTCAGGGTTCCCTGACCTCTGTTCCTCAGGGGTCCTGAGTCCCAAGGGCTGAGGAAGGCTCGGAGCCTGCTGTGGGAAGAGGGGCCCCAGGGCGCTGGCGGAGTGTTTCTTCTCTGAGTTGAACATGGAGATGTGAGACAGCCCCCAGAACAGGACAGGGGACGTCAGTGCCAGTGAGCTGCCTGCATCTGTTCATGCAGGGCCCTGCGTTTCAGTGCGCAGGTCAGTACTGTTTCTCCTTGGGTGTTTCTTTTCTTCCTTGCGAGAGGTTCACGTGCCATCTTTTGGGGTTTATTTATTTTTGGAGGTGTCTTGCTCTGTTGCCCAGGCTGGAGTGCGGTGGCTCCATCTTGGCTCACTGCAACCTCTGCCACCTGGGTTCAGGAGATTCTCCTGCCTCCGTAGCTGGGACTACAGGCGCATGCCACCACGTCCTGCTAATTTCTGCCTTTTTAGAAGAGACAGGTGTTTCACCATGTTGGCTAGGCTGGTCTCGAACTCCTGACCTCATGATCTGCCCTCCTCGGCCTCCCAAAGTGCTGGGATTACAGGCGTGAGCCATTATCATTTTTGTTTTATTTTATTTATTTTGAGACAGTTTTGTTCTTGTTGCACAGGCTGGAGTGTAATGGTGCGATCTCGGCTCACCGCAAAAAGTGTTGGGATTAGGCATGAGCCACCATGCCCAGCTGTTTTAATTTTAATATAGCTCAAGGTTGGGTGTGGTGGCTTACGCCTGTAATCCCAGTACTTTGGGAGGCTGAGGCAGGTGAATCACTTGAGGTTGGGAGTTCAAGACCAGCCTGGCCAGCATAGTGAAACCCCATCTGTACTAAAAATGTAAAAATTAGCCAGGGATGGTGGTGCATGCCTGTAGTCCCAGCTACTCAGGAGGCTGAGGCAGGAGAATCACCTGAGCCTGGGAGGTGGAGGTTGCAGTCAGCTGAGATCGCACCACTGCACTCCTGCCTGGGTGACAGCGCTAGACTCCCATCTCAAAAAAAAAAAAAAATTAACGTAGGTTGAAAAGATGGCAGAAAATGTCTGCCCGGCGGGGCTGCAGGCGCCGTCCCGGTGTCTGTGCGGCCTGCATGGAAGCGCCCGTCCCTGCGGCTGGTCTTGGGGGTGCCGTCACCCGCGCGCTGTCGGAAATGCTTTTTTGTTCTAGTGGGTTTTTTTGAAGTTTAAACTTTACTGCTCTATATACTTGCCAGTGGGGAAAAAAGTAAACTTAGAAAAAGCTTCTGATTTGTAAAGGACTGCAGCCAGTGCCCCACCCTGAGTACTGGGTGCATGCAGTCCCTGGGCACCTGCTGCCCCTTGGGCCGACTTTTGGGGTCCTGCCCATCTTTTTCCAAGAAGGCAGGGAAGATCCCTGGAGACTGTCATCCCTGAGAGCAGGATGTAGAAGTGGCTGGGGCCCAGGCATGGGGCTGTCCCGCTCGGCCGATGAGGATCGGCCTGAGCACTGTGGCCCTGGCTCACTCTCCAGCAGGGCGGGCTCCTGGGACTCTCCTGGCTTGCTCCAGGGTGGGCCCTGGGACCCTCCTGCATGACGCACTGAGCACTCCTGGCTTGCTCCAGGGTGGGCTTGGTGCCTACTTTTGGCCTTCCATGTTGGTTTTTTTTTGAGACTGAGTTTCGCTCTGTTACCCAGGCTGGAGTGCAGTGGCGCACTTTCTGCTCACTGCAACCTCTGCCTCCAGTGTTCAAGCGGTTCTCCTGCCTCAGTCCCCTGAGTAGTTGGACTTAGAGGCATGAGCCACCACGCCTGGCTAGAGATGAGGTTTCACCACGTTGGCCAGGCTGGTCTCAGAAGTGCTGGGATGACTGGCCTGAGCCACTGCAACCAGCCCCATAATGTTCTGAGAGGAAAACTTGACAATTAAGCTCAGATTAGTAAAAAAGTAGCTGTCGGTGAGGGATGTTGGCATGAATGGTCCAAAGCAGCGCATCTGATGCCTGACCCGCTGTGGCAGTGCCGTTCCCCTGTCCCCGCATCTGCGGGCTCTGGACGCCGAGACTGCTGCAGTGGCTCTGCAGGCGTCTAGAGGTGGGTCCCCAGCTGCGCGTCTGGACGCTGGTCAGCAGGTGAGGCTGGGATGCTGGGGTGGTGCTGTTTGCCCTGCCAGGTGCCCGAGAGGCAGCTGGGGGAGCACTGGCTGCAGGGCCTCCCCCTCCTCCAGCTGCACTTGGGATACTCTTCTGATTATGGGCTGAGTCCGGCTAGAAACGGTGACGGCCATTCCCCATGAGGGGCCACCCTGAAACCTGTGTGGGGGCAGCTTTGTCCCTACCTGACACTCCAGCAGGCTGTCTTGGGAGCGCTGAATTGTGTTGTTTTTGAGACAGGGTCTCCTGTCACCCAGGCTGGAGTGCAGTGGCAGCATCACAGCTCACTGCAGCCTCCACCCCCCGGGCTCTGGGAGCACTTTGGCCTCCCAAAGTGCTGCTGGGCTTGCAAGGTTGTGAGCTGCCCTGCCCGGCAGAGCATTTCCTGTTCTCCAAATGGGCTTTCCTAGTTTGCTGCCTGGGCTCACTGCTTCCCGGGGCTCCCGTGTCTCTGCTGTCCCCACCCCCACCGTAGCTGGCCTGCTCTGTTCCTGTCCCACTGGGCTCATGTCTGAGCATGCAGACTGGGGGATCTTTGTGGCAATGGGGCCACCCAGCACCCCACACCCCTACACCCCACCCACCCCACCAATGTGACCCCTGCACCCCCGAGGCCAGGACGCAGGCTGTTCCTGCTGGGCTGTGTGGCGCATCTCAGAAGTCTGTGGTGACCTCCCCTGGCAGCCTCCCCGGGGTGGCCTCAGCACTGCAGCCTGTGATCCAGCCTGGCATGGGCTCTGCTGCTTTCTCTGCCTGGACGGCCCTGGTGGCCTGAGGAGCTGAAGTGCCCCCTTTCCCTAGAGCCCCCTGCAGTCAGGGCCTGAGCTCTGTGGGTGCCATCAGGAGGGGGGTCTGCAGACCCGTGCAGCTGGGGGGCCCCTGGGGCATGGAGGGGCCCATGTGTCCCTTCCCATCCATGCCCTGCCAGGCTGTCCTCAGGGCAGCATTATCACGGAAGGAAACCGGGACCGTGACAGCGGTCCCTTGTACCAAGCACACCTTAAAAATGAACCTATGGAGGCTGCGGTGAGCCCAGATCACGCCATTGCACTCCAGGCTGGAAGACAGAGCAAGACTCAATCTCAAAAAAATAAAACGAGTTTCATGGCCTGTGCAGTTGGTCAGCGGTGGAATCAGGTGTGGGGTGCACCTGGTTCTGCCTGGCTCGTCCTCTGCCTTCAGAGGACAGCACACTCAGGGGCTAGCCCTGAGGTGAGGCTTTCTCTGGACTGGGCTGGGGCAGTTCTGGGGGAGGGTCATGCTCTGTCCCTTCTTCCAGGAGACAGGGAGCCTGGGCCATTGGGCCACTTGCACGAGGGGACATCTGTTTGCAGCCCTTGGGGCCTGCTGTCCCCATCCCTGGCTGCCAGATGCCCCTTGGACGCTGGGGCTCTGGTCTCCGACCCTTTGTGGACTTTGTGGGGACAGTGACGGAGGAGGAGGATGCCCGAGGGTGGGCTGGGCACGAGGCTGTCAGTGCTCAGGTTTTACAGATAAAAACACAGGACATGTCTGCAGCATTTGGGATGTGCTCACATGGAGCCCCGGCTCCCTGACCGGGGGCGTTGGGGGCTTTCCCAGTGACTGTTGCTGTTTCCTGGGCCCCCGTTTCTGACCATGGCAGACCCAGCGGTGGGGTGAGCTCAGGAGAGTGGGCTGCAGCCTGGAGGCAGGGCCACGCGTACCGCCCTGCACGCAGCTCCTATCGCTCAGTGGTCTTGCGGGCTGTCTGTTCTCCAGTTCTTTTGCGGCCCCGTCCCCTACTTGTTAAAACGTATGTGTAACCCTAGAATTCACACTTGTGTTGCTTTTGCAGCCATTGGTGGGCACACATAGGCTGCTAAAAGCCCGAACTGCGTGGTGCCCAGGTGCCTGTTGGGGTGAGTGAGGGACCTTGCCCTCTGCTGGTGCTCCCGTGTTGGGAGCGAGTTGTCCTTTCTTGGGCTGTTGAGGACCACGCTTCTTGCATTTGGGGCTCTTGCCTATGATGTTGCTCTTCAGATGCCCCGGGGAGGTGCTGCAGCAGGTGTCCCTGTGCACAGGCAGGCTGTGAGAGGTCCACGGACAGAATGCGTGTTGGACAGGCTCTGCCCCCATGTGGGTTCAGTGTCAGAGAACAGCAATACTTATTATATAAAGTTCTTTGACAGAAATGCAAAATAATGCTGTTGTGTATTGATTGGTTGCTGAAAATGTGACCAGAGGCTCATAGGCACCTGACCCCGTATTTCCTGTAGGAGCAGAGGTTTGGTGTTCAGTAATTCAGCATTAGCGGTGACTTTATAGAACATAATTACTGCGGATAATGAGAATTGACTCTGTGGGTGTGTGTATTTTTTTTAACCTGAAGTCAGGTTTAGGCTAGGCACAGTGGCTCACACCTGCAATCCCAGCACTTTGGGAAGCTGAAACGGGCAGATCACTTGAGCTCAGGAGTTTCAACCTGACCAGCACAGCAAAACCCCATTTCTACTGAAAATACAAAAGATGTTAGCCGGGTGTGGTGGTGCGCGCCTGTAGTCCTAGCTGCTTGGGAGGCTGAGGCAGGAGAATGGCTTGAGCGCTGGAGGCAGAGGTTTCAGTGAGCCGAGATCGCACCCCTGCACTCCAGCCTGGGTGACAGAGCAAGGCTGTCTTAAAAAAAAAGTCAGGTTTACTGAGATACACATTACCCATGGAAAGCCACCTGTGTTGAGCCTGTGATTTTCATGAAGCTCTTCTCACCTGACATGCTTCTCTGGTGACCTTTCACAGTCAGCGGCCTGTCCTCCCCAGCTCGCAGCAACACTGACCTGTTTTCTGTTGCCGTTCTGCCTTGTCCAGAGTGCCATAGAAGTGGCCTTGCACAGTATGTGGGCTTTTGTGTCTGGCTTCTTTTTTTTTTTTGAGATAAGGTCTTGCTCTGTCACCCAGGCTGGAGTGCATGGTACAGTCATGGCTCACTGCAGCCTCCACCTCCCAGGCTCAAGTGATCCTTCCCGCTCAGCCTCCTGAGTAGCCGGGACCACAGGTGCATGCCACCACACACAGCTGCGTTTCTCTATATTTTGTAGAAATGGGGCCTCGCTATGTTGCCACGGCTGGTCTTGAACTCCTGGCTCAAGCGGTCCTCCCACCTCGCGCTCCCATAGGTACCATGGCCAGCCTTGTAGTAATTCTTGAAATCAAGTACTGGGAACCTTTGAACTTTGTTCCTCATTTTCAAAATTGTTTAACCTGTTCCAGTTCCTTGGCATTCCCTTACAGGGTTTAGAATTGGCTTGTTGATTTCTACAGAAACCAAAAAAAGGTGGTTTTGTTTGTTTGTTTTTGAGGCAGCGTCCTCCCCTGGGCCCGGGCTGGAGTGCAGTGGCATGATCTTGGCTCACTGCAGCCTCAGCCTCTGCTCAAGGGACCCTCCCCACTTCAGCCTCCTGAGTAGCTGGGGCTACAGGCATATGCTGCCATGCCTGGCTGGTTTTATCTATTTTTGTAGAGAGAGAGTCTCACTGTTGCCCAGTCTGGGCTCAGCGCTGGCCTCAAGTGATCATCCTGCCGTGGACTGCCCCAGTGCTGGGGTTACAGGTGTGAGCCATTGTGCCTCGCCTCACCTTGCTCTTTTATGTGACAGAAATGGCTTCTTTCCTTTCACTGCATGAGCCAACTTCTGGCTTCAGATTTTTCTTCTGCAGCCTCCACCTCCCTCAGCCTTCCCAGAACTGAAGGGAGTTGGGGCCTTGCCTGGCTGAGGCTCCGGCTGAAGGGAATACTGTGTCTGATTGCCCGCCCTGGCCGCTTCCCTGTCAGGACTAAGGCTGCCGAGCTTTCTTACGTTCTTGTGTTCACTGGAACAGCACCTTGTTTTCTGTCTTGAGACGGAGTCCCTGTCGCCCAGGCTGGAGTGCAGGGGTCTGATCTTAGCTCACTGCAACCTCTGCCTCCCGGATTCAAGTGATTCTCCTGCCTCAGCCCCCCCAAGTAGCTGGGACTACATGTGTAGCACCACCATACCCAGCTCATTTTTTAGTATTTTTAGTAGAGATGGGGTTTCATAATGTTGGCCAGACTGACCTCCAACCCCTGACCGCAAGTGATCCTCTCGCCTTGGCCTCCCGAAGTGCTAGGATTACAGGCATGAGTCACTGTGCCCAGCCTGGAGCAGCACTTTTAACTTTTTTTTTTTTGAGACGGAGTTTCGCTCTTGTTACCCAGGCTGGAGTGCAATGGCGCAATCTCGGCTCACAGCAACTTCCGCTTCTTGGGTTCAGGCAATTCTCCTGCCTCAGCCTCCTGAGTAGCTGGGATTACAGGCACGCGCCACCATGCCCAGCTGATTTTTTGTATTTTCAGTAGAGACGGGGTTTCACCATGTTGACCAGGATGGTCTCGATCTCTTGACCTCGTAAGCCACCGCACCCAGCCAACTTATTTTTCTTTGATAGAGTCTTGCTCTGTCACCAGGTCTGGGGTGCAGTGGTGCGATCTCAGCTCATTGCAACCTCCACCTCCCTGGTTCAAGCAATTCTCCCACCTCAGCCCCCGAGTAGCTGGGATTACACACACCACCACGCCCAGCTAATTTTCGTATTTTTAGTAGAGATGGGGTTTCACCATGTTGGCCAGGCTGGTCTCAAACTGCTGACCTCAAGTGATCCACCCTCTTTGGCCTCCCAAAGTGCTGGGATTACAGGTGTGAGCCACCACGCCCGGCCACTTTAAGTTTCTTTCAGGAACTTTCCCTCTACATTCACCAGTTGGCTACCTGCTTGGTGCTAAAGGGTATCCTGGCTTTCCACATGCCTTCCTCACTAAGCTTAGTCATTGATTTCCAGCTTTTGTTTCAAAGTGAGAGATGTGTGACTCTCGACTCTTCCCTTCGCTTGAGTACTTAGACGCCACGGCAGGGTTATTAGCCCAATTTCAGTATTGTGTCTTAGGGAGTAGGGAGGCCCCAGGAGAGGGAGAGAGAGGGAGGGATGGCCAATTCCTAGGGCAGTCGGAACACGTTTATCAGTTCAGTTATCAGATGGCCCTGGCTCATGGTGCTCCAAAACAATGACAAGAGGAGCAGCAGGGGTCGCTGGTCACAGGTCACCGTAACAAATAGGACAATGGTGAAAAGGTTGGGAATTTGAGCGAATTACCCAAACGTGACAGACGCGTAGTGAGCTGTTGGAAAAATGGCACTGAGAGGCTTTACTTGATGCAGGTTGCCACGAACCTTCAATCTGTAAGAAATACAACATCTATAAAGCGTCACCAAGCTAAGCACAGTGCCCGCGTTGGTCTGTTTGGGAAATAATTGGCATCTAGACCAATCTCGAGTCCTGTCGTACACGGACTGGCAAACTGGCCCACTGCCTGTTTTTGATGACTCATGAGCTAAGAATGGGTTTTACATCTTTTAATTGTTGAGAAAAAATCAAAGGCAGAAAACTTCATGACACATAAAAATTATGTGAAATTCATATTTCAGTGCCCTGGAATAAAGTGTGTGGGAGCACAGCCACATTAATGGGATTCTGTGGTTCTGTGGCTGCTTTGAGCTGCTGTGGTGGGGTTGAATATCTGTGCTAGAGACAGGAAAAGGCAGGCCGTTTCCTACTCTCACACATTCAACACAGAACACTTCACCTCTGGTCCCTGGAACGGGCGTGTCGTTTCTCCCCACCAGCAGCCAGTGGGTCACCCAGTGGACACCAACTGGATGTGTGATTTAGCCCAGTTTGACACTGCTCACCTGGAGAGAGTACTGCCTCTGCAGCTGAGTGGCTGGGTCTCACAAGACTGTCCTCTCTTCTTCTTTTTTTTCCCCCGACTCTAAATAGACCTTTAATAACTGGGGTGTGCTTTAGGACTTCAAGGTTGGGTGGTCTAGGCGCAGAGACAGTGGAGAGCTCAGCAGGCCGTCGACACTGCCGCTGGCGGTCCCACCGCGGCGCGTGGAGCCCTCGTTTTTGCAGTAGCCGTCCTTCTGGTCTCGGAAGTAGCCACCGTAGGTGCCCTGCTTGTGGTCAAACACCCGCTCACTGTTCCCCACCAGGCTGCCCAGCTTCTCAGCCAGCTGCAGAGCCAGGTTCTGCTGGGCAGTGGGCTCGGTGCGGGCATCACCACTGCCTGTCGGCTGGTCCACGGAGGCCATTAGCTCCTCATTAGTGATGATCTTGCTGATGATGGAGTGCACAGTGGGCAGATCCACTCAAACGTGTGACAGCGTCTCCATGCTGACAGAGTCGTAGACACTGCCATAGGTGAAGAGGTGGGTCCTCAGTGACTCTTCCTGGATCTTCCTAGCCAGCATGGCGCGGACTTTGTTAGCCTTGGAAAAGGTCCCGCACTTTCCCATTCATCTTCTCATTGATGATGAAACTGTGGCAGGTCTTCCAGTCACCCATCTTCATGACCTTAGAGGCAGCAACCACAGGTTCCCTCATGGACTCAGGGGGACCCAGCAGGGGCTGCCGCTCGCCCACGCGCAGCTGGTGGTGGAACTGCTTGCTGATCATGCGTTGGTGGGCATCGCTCTCGTGGGCGGCCATGTAGGGGATCTCCAGGAGCATGGCAGACACCAGGTAGACACACTCCAGCAGCTCCAGGTTGATGTGCAGGTGGAAGGGGGACCTGCCAGCACCGCTCCACCTTCTCCTGCTCCTGGTTGCGCTCCTGCAGGCTGCACAGCAGCAGGCCCTGTCCCAGAAGCTCCTTGGCCCGGCCACTGGACTGGATATCCAGCAGGACGTTGTGTGTCCTTGGTCAGGCCTTGGCGGAAGGCACAGATGCCCAGCTGCAGCGTTGTGCAGTTGTGAAGGATCTGCACTGGCGGGTCCGCGTGCTGAATGTTATCCTGCAGGTGGCTCATGAGCATGAGGTCGCGGGCCTGGTACCAGCAGGAGCGCAGAGCGTGGTGGTAGATGCGGCAGAGGATGGCGCACGTGCCGATCCGGTCTGTGCGGTCCTTGGCGTAGATGTACTTGCACAGTCTCTCCATCAATGCGGCTAAGTCCTCACCCTCATTTTCTGCCTGATCTTGCTCAGACTTTGAGGAGCCCTCAGGTGGGGTCAGCTGCCGCTGATGGGCCTCGTAATCAAACTTGTAGTAGGTGTGCAGGATTCGCAGCAGGTAGATACGACAGACCTCCTCAGTGGTTCCCTTCTCCTCCAGGTAGTGCTGCACGCGCTCGATGATGGCGCACACCTGGGCCTCGTCCTTCGGGTGCTCCACGTACTCTTAGGAGTGAGGATCAGTATTTTGCATTATTTTGGTGAATTCTTCATCCATTCGTTCCACTAGAGTTAGGATGCAGCCACAGACACGCAGTGGCTGGTCAGCGTTGTGCAGGTTCTCACTCTCTTCCAGAATATTCTCTCCAACAAAAATGTTGGGAGTTGTAAACAGGATGTCCATCAGCTCATTGATGTAGGCCAGACACTTCCCCACAACCAGGTTGCCAGGTTGGTGTTGCAGTCATAGAGAGGCGATGACATTGAACCTCGTCTTCACGATGACGCCCTCTCCCAGGTTGTTTTAGAGAGGAGATGACCTTGAACCTCGTCTTCACGATGACGCCCTCTCCCAGGTTGTTTTAGAGAGGAGATGACCTTGAACCTCGTCTTGAGGATGACGCCCTCTCCCAGGTTGTTTTAGAGAGGAGATGACCTTGAACCTCATCTTCACGATGACGCCCTCTCCCAGGTTGTTTTAGAGAGGAGATGACCTTGAACCTCGTCTTCACGATGACGCCCTCTCCCAGGTTGTTTTAGAGAGGAGATGACCTTGAACCTCGTCTTCACGATGACGCCCTCTCCCAGGTTGTTTTCTGCCGCAGTCTGAACCAGCACTTGT
>CM052655.1:123533190-123582403 GCA_028533165.1 Leontopithecus rosalia
GATGACCTTGAACCTCGTCTTCACGATGACGCCCTCTCCCAGGTTGTTTTAGAGAGGAGATGACCTTGAACCTCGTCTTCACGATGACGCCCTCTCCCAGGTTGTTTTCTGCCGCAGTCTGAACCAGCACTTGTAGCAGCTCAATCTGGGCAGGACGATCCGTTCCCTTCTTGCCGTGTGCTGTAGGATCTCATTCAGTTTCTTGATAACGACAGCATGGGTGATCTCCGTTCCCTTGGCAAACATTTTTGGCGTGTCGTTGTCCAGGGCACTCCACCCCGGACCCTTTCCCACTCCCCGCCTTCATCGTCCTCCTCTTCCTCATCCAGGCGCTGGGATTTCCTGTCCCGTTTCTTCTCCACTGCCTTCTTGTCCTCATCTGTGGTGGGCGCCTTTTTAGGAAATCTTGAGGCCAGTGCGGTTTGTTTCCCTTCTTCCTCCTCTGAGTCAGAATCAGAAGACGTGGAACCTGTGTCCCAGTCCTCATCATCTTCAGAATCTTCTGAGTCCTCATCTTCGTCCTCCATCTTTTTGAGGAACTTGCGACTCTCCCCAGAAGGAGCATCTGATTTCTTCTTCGAGAAGGTTGCAGCACTGACTGTCCTCATCCTCATCCTCATCTGAAGAGCCTTCTGAATCTCCTCATTCTTCTCAGCATCTTCATCTGCAGACTGCTCAGGGTTCTGCTTGGAACTTGTGATATGGGACCCAAAATCACGGTTTTATTTTCGGATCTTCTGGCGCAAGGTGCTCAAAGCCTTGGCACTGTTCATCTTCTTCCCGTCCTTACTTCCCAAAGCTCATTAACATAGTCCTCCAGGCCAGCCAAGATGCGGATATAGAACCGGGGGACACCTTCTTTGTCCGCACTGCTCTTGGCCTTCCCATATGCTTTTCCCAGGAGCTCAGACTCTTCCAGGCACTTGGTGACATCACGAGCCTTCATGGCATTACGAATGGTGCAGATAAGCTTGGTCAGCTCCTCAAACCTCTTGCCCTTCGCACTTCTTCTTCATCCTGGCTCAGCAACGATGGCTGCTTGTCGTAGTTGCCTCTGACAGGTTTGGTGACGAGGTCCTCCCTGGACAGGGACAACTCAGACTCGCTGTCCGAACCAGTGTGAAAAACCGCAACATGGCGACGGTGTGGAGGTGCTGCAGCTGGCGCTGCCAGACCAGCTGAGGTCTCTAGTCACACTGCTGAGCCGGGACAGTGGAAATGCCGAAAGAGGACTGTCCGCTCTTGTAATGCTAATCCCAAACCCCAGGTTCTGAGCTTTTCACCAACTGGCTGTAAATCAGTATTCCAAGGACCCCCTCTTCAGGTTGGATTAATTTGATACAGCATCTCAGAACCCAGGGAAATGCTAATGTTTACTGGCTTATTATATATTTTTTATTTTTTTATTTTAATTTCTTTTGAGACGGAGTTTCGCTCTTGTTACCCAGGCTGGAGTGCAATGGTGCGATCTCGGCTCACTGCAACTTCCACCTCCTGGGTTCAGGCAGTTCTCCTGCCTCAGCCTCCCGAGTAGCTGGGATTACAGGCACGCGCCACCATGCCCAGCTGTTTTTGTATTTTTAGTAGAGACGGGGTTTCACCATGTTGACCAGGATGGTCTCGATCTCTTGACCTCGTGATCCACCCACCTCGGCCTCCCAAAGTGCTGGGATTACAGGTGTGAGCCACCGCGCCCGGCCTTACTGGCTTATTATAAAGAAGATTCCCCAGGGCGCAGATGAGTGACCCAATGGAAGAGATGCATAGGGTGAGACGGCAAGGATGGTTGGAGCCTCCACGTCCTCCCCTACCCACCTCCACTTGTTCAGCTGCCTGGAAGCCCTTCAAATCCTGTCCTTTTGGGTTTTCATGGAGTCTCCATTACTTAGGTGTGATTGATACATCATTGACCATTGGGGATCAGTTCAGCCTTCAGCCCCTGTCCCCTCCCTGGAGATGTTGGCATGGGGCTGGAATTCTTTTTTTTTCTTTAATTGCATTTTAGGTTTTGGGGTACATGTGCAGAACATGGAAGATAGTTGCATAGGTACACACGTGGCAGTGTGATTTGCTGCGTTCCTCCCCTTCACCCACATCTGGCATTTCTTCCCATGCCATCCCTCCCCAGCTCCTCCCACCCGCTGTCCCTCCTCTGTTCCCCCCAAAAGACCCCAGTGTGTAGTGCTCCCCTCCCTGTGTCCATGTGTTCTCACTGTTCCTCACCCGGTGGGGCTGGAATTCTTAACCCTGTGATCCTGCCTTGGCCTCCGTCTTGAAGTTATCTAGGGCCCTCCAGCCACCAGTCATCTTATTACCTATAGAAGACACTCTCATCACTCCAGAGTTTCCACGGGTTTTGGGTGCTGTCTGCCAGGAACCAGTGACAAGACCAAATATTTCTTGCTTATGATATTACAAGGCCTGAGTGGCCGTGAGTCTGTGCTGCTGGTTAGCCCACTGCAGCATACGCAGAGGCAGACAGCGCGCCACAGACCACGCTGAGGCAAGCATCGTTCCTCAGCCCACTGCAGACCGCGCGGAGGCCGGCGCAGCTCCTCAGACCCAGAGACCGCGCAGTGGCAGGTACAGCTCGTCTGCATCTTTCAGTGCCACCAGCATCCCCAGTGCCACCCAGATCCCCATAGCTCCACTTCCCACTGTGTGAAATCAAGCGGAGAGCTGACTGAATGGAGTCCCCACCCCCCTTTTTTTTTCTTTTCGAGACAGGGTCTTGCTCTGTCACCCAGGCTGGAGTGCAGTGGTGCCATCTTGCAACCTCTGCCTCCTGGGTTCAGGCAATTCCCCTGCCTCAGCCTCCTGAGTAGAGATCCCCCCGCCTCTCTTCTCAGGTGAGATTACAGGCGGAAGCCACCACACCTGGCTAATTTCTTTGTATTTTTAGTAGAGACGGGGGTGGGTTCACCATGTTGTCCAGGCTGGTCTTGAACTCCTGACCTCAGGTGATCCATCCGCCTGGGCCTCCCGAAGTGCTGGGATTATAGGCGTGAGCCACCACAGTCGGCGCTGAGCAGGACCCTTCTTTTTTTTTTTTTTTTTTTTTTTTTTTGAGATGGAGTTTTGCTCTTGTTACCCAGGCTGGAGTGCAATGGCGCGATCTCGGCTCACCGCAACCTCCGCCTCCTGGGTTCAGGCAATTCTCCCGCCTCAGCCTCCCGAGTAGCTGAGATTACAGGCACGCACCACCGGGCCCAGCTAATTTTTTTATCTTTAGTAGAGACGGGGTTTCACCATGTTGACCAGGATGGTCTCGATCTCTTGACCTCGTGATCCACCCGCCTCGGCCTCCCAAAGTGCTGGGATTACAGGCTTGAGCCACCGCGCCCGGCCGAGCAGGACCCTTCTAAGCTGCAGCGGCAAGTGCGCCATCTGCGTCTGCCTGGGACGGCAAAGCCTCGCCGTGGTCTGCTGACTGTCCTTGTGCTGAAGGGACGCGGCGCACGTGGTATCAGTACAGCTCTGAACTCCAGGACAGACGATGCTCAGAGTGTTAGAAGAGTTAAAGGGCGTGTCTCATCACAGCAGAACTTTACAAAGATAAAGATGAAAACGAGGATTCAATCGACGTAGGTTTCCACGTAACCGCCTTGTTCGCCCAGCAAGGGAAGCGCTTCTCAGCAGTGAGGAAATCGTGTTTGATCATCGCAGCCGAAGAAGCGCGTCCAGAGGAAAGAAACCTGCTCAACATGATTAGTCCCACAGAGAAAACCGTTGCCCAGGAGCTGAAAACGTTGAGAGCAACATGAACAGGCAGAAGACAGCATCATTGCGCTAAGTTTTCCTTGGATGTCAGTGAGTCAGCAGACCTTACGAATGCTGCTCAGTTTATTCGAGGCGTCAGTAGTGAGTTTGGGCCGGGCGCGGTGGCTCACACTGTAACCCCAGAACTTCAGGAGGCCAAGGTGGGTGGATCACCTGAGGTCAGGAGTTCGAGACCAGCCTGGCCAAGCCGGTGAAACCCCATCTCTACTAAAAATACAAAAGTAAGCCGGGTGTGGTAGCACGTGCCTGTAGCTACTTGGGAGGCTGCAGTGGGAGAATCTCTTGAACCCAGGAGGTTGAGAAGCTGAGGCAGGAGAATTGCTTGAACACGGAAAGCAGAGGTTGTAGTGAATCAGGATCACACCATTGCACTGCAGCCTGGGCGACAAAGTGAGACCCCATCTAAAAAAAAAAAAGCAGCAGCAGCAGCAGCAGCTGGGAAGGTGTTAATTTGGTGTAACCTGAAGTGGAATCTGCTAGGATCTGTTACCAGTGATGGTGGTGAAGTGTGTAGCACAGAAAAGGGCCTCTTAGAAGTAGAAGGTGCTAAACGCCTATAGTTACTCATTCTGCTACTTGTTGGCAGGTAAATATTTTGTGGAATGTGTGTGTGTGTTTGTTTGTTTTGAGACAAAGTTTTGTTCTTGTTGACCGGGCTGGAGTGCAATGGCAAAATCTCTGCTCACTACAACCTCCGCCTCCTGGGTTCAAGCGATTTTTCTGCCTCAGCCTCCTGAGTAGCTGAGATTATTTTTTTGTATTTTTAGTAGAGACGAGGTTTCTCCATGTTGGTCAGGCTGGTCTTGAACTCCCAACTTCAGGTGATCCGCCCGCCTTGGCCTCCCAAAATGCTAGGATTACAGGCGTGAGCCACTGTGCCCGGCCTTATTTATTATTTATTTTGAGACAGAGTCTCGTTCTGTTGCCCAGGCTGGAGTGCAGAGGCGTGATCTTGGCTCACTGCAACCTCTACCTCCTGGGCGCAAGTGATTCTCCTGCCTCAGCCTCTCAATAGCTGGGACTACAGGCAAGTACCACCACACCTGGCTTGTTTTTCTATTTTCAGTAGACACAGGATTTCACCGTGTTGGCCAGGCTGGTCTCGAACTCCTGACCTCAGGTGATCCACAAGCCTCAGCCTCCCAAAGTGCTGGGATTAGAGGTCTGAGCCACTGTGCCCGGCCCGTGGAAAGTATTTGAATCTGTCATGCCTTGTGGAACCAGTAGTTTCAGCAGTGAACTTTGACTATCCTTGACTATCATCAGTTCTTGCATTAAAAAACCTTTTTTTAAAAGAGATGGAGTCTTGCCGTATTGCCCAGGCTGGAGAGCAGTGGCACAGTCCTGGCCCATTGCAGCCTTGACCGCCTGGGCTCAGGCATGAGCCCCTGCACCCGGCCTGAAGCTGACCATCTTGACTTGCTCTCCTGTGCAGCAGCTTGATGGCTCAGCAGTGGCGAGGTTCTATTGCTTTTTAATTAATCAATTATTTTTTTAGATGGAGTTGTGCTTGGTGGCCCAGGCTGGAGTACAGTGGCACGATCTTGGTTCACTGCAAGCTCTGCCTCCCAGGTTCAAGTGATTCTCCTGCCTCAGCCCCTCGAGTAGCTGGGATTACAGGCATGTGCCACCACGCCCGGCTAATTTTTGTATTTTTAGTAGAGATAAGGTTTCACCGTGTTGGCCAGGCTGATCTCAAACTCCTGACCTCATGATCTGCCCTCCTCGGCCTCCAAAAGTGCTGGGATTACAGGCGTGAGCCACCGCATCCGGCCTGCTTTTTTAAAAAATCCAGCATTGAAATTGAAAAATTTCAGAGTGATCCACTGTTGGCCACCATCCTCGGTGCACCAGATGACTTTGTAAACGAGTTTCAGCCGCACGATGTTCTTTACGTTCTTTATGAGTTCATCTTAAAACTACTAGGCACATTAGCCAGGATGGGCCTGAGAAAGAAATTACTAGGCACAGCCGCACGTATTTGCAGATTTTATACTGTGACGAAGTCACCTTGGCAACAGCTCATGTTTACGTGACAAACTGCTTTGTGCCGCGTTCTTATCGTCGAGGGGTAAAATGCCAGGCAAAGTCTCCATTGCCACGGATTTTCAGTGAGCTTGTTTTCTGGGCTCACGCTGTGATCACAGCAGTGTGTTCGGGACTTTGATGCAAGTGCGAGGGAAATGTCTGCGCTTCAGGATCCACTTAGCTGTGTGTTGAGGAGCTGCCACCTGACCTGCAGCTGAAAGCACTGGCCTGTTGTGTAATCACGTGCTGGAGCAGAGGGCACCCCAGACCACCTTCGGCTTCAGTGATTCCCTAGAACTCACGGCACGCAGCAGAGCATGTCTGCCAACGCTCACAGTTCATGACAGGAAAGGACACGGGCTGGGATCCACAGAGACCAGGTACGGGTCTCCGCGCGTCCTCTCCACGGAGGCTGGGCGGTGCTTGGCTCTAGCAGTAGTCTGTGGGGACGGGCCTGACATATTGCCGACCTGGGAAGCTCACATGAGCCTTGGTGGCTCAGGTGTTTTTGGAGGTTGGTCATGTGGGCCTGGGGCCTGACTGAGCACCGTGTGGCTGCCCTTCATCCCTCTGTCTCAGCCCCTGCAGAGGTCAGGCCGATGCCACAAAGCCCCACCGTACGTCACTCTGTCAGGGTGTGGTAGCACCTGAGGTAGTGCCTGTGAGCAGACGCTCTTGGCAGGCAGGATGCCCCGAAGGCTCCGAGGTGACTTCCCAGGAGCAGGTCAGGGGTCAGACCGCTCTGGAAGGAAGAGTGCGGGCAGCCCGAGCCTGCCGAGCTGGCCCTTGCTGGGAAATGGAAAAAAGACTGGAAAAGGTGTGAAGCATCTAGTGGAGTTCTGCAGATCCCAGCTCGGCATCAAGGCTGCCCACTGAGAGCCAGGCACCCGGGGCTGGCAGTGTGCTGGGCAGTTCCTGTGAAGCAAGGACTCACCCTGAGCCAGCCCTGACTGAGGCACCATTGTCACTGCTTCTGGGGATAGAGAACGTCACATTTGAACCCGGTGAAGCAAAATGCCATCTCCCGAAACAACAAACTAGCAGTAGTGCTCACGAGTGCATCTGTGTTATAGAAAGCTGCAGTCCGTCATTTTAATTTCATCCGTGTAAAATGCGTGGAAATTTGTCGTTAGTCCCTACGTGATATCCATGGTGTGGCCCCTTGGCCTGTGCAGCCTCGAGTGTGTACTGTGCGGACCTTTTTAGGAGGTTCGCCACCATGTATTTCGTCCATGACGAGTTATCTGTCGCCATTTATTTACATGAGATTTTTCTCACCAGTGTTTCGTACTTTTCAGCATATAGATCTCTGCACAGATCTTTCAGTCTTTAAACATCTGTAGATAGATCTTCTGTAAAATTTATTTTGTAAGTATTTCGTTTTTCTTGGTGCTCCTGTGAATGGTACTTTCACAAGTTTGATTCCGTTCGTTCGTTCTTAGGAAGAGGACTCGTTTTTCGGTGTTGAGCCATGAGCTTGCTGAACTCTTAGCAGTTTGAGTCGCTTTTCTGTAGACTGGGGAGTTCTCTATAGAAGGTCACAGCATCTGCATATAGAAAGTTTTATTTCTTCGTATCCCATTGGCATGCCGTTCATTGACTTTTCTTCCTGCACTGGCTGGGACTCCCCGATGGTCAGTGGTAGTGTGACAGCAGGTGCCCTTCCACATCCCTGACCTCAGCAGAAGCAGCTTCTCTCACCCGGAGGATGATGCTCGCTGTAGGTCTTTTCGTGAATGTCTTAGCAGGCTGAGGAAGTATCCTTTCGTTCCTTGTTGACTGAGAGTTTAGTAGAGTATGTTTGGGATGTGTTTCCGGGTTATAGTCTTGCCTCTGTGGAGATAGTCACAGGGCTTTTCTCACTTATCCTGTGAATGTGATGACCTCCACTGATACACGTTAGTTTTAGAGACGGGGTCTCACTCCGTCACCCATGCTGGAGTGCAGTGGCGCCGTCATGGCTCACTGCAGCCCCAGACTCCTGGTTAAGCCATCCTCTCGCCTTAGCCCCCAAGCAGCTGGGACTACAGGCACATGCTCCCACACCTGGCTAATTAAGAACGTTTTTAGAGGTGCGGTCCCACGACGTTGCTGAGGCTGGTCTTAAGCTCCCGGACTGCAGTCACCCCCCTCATCTCTTGTGTGTCTTTGCTTTCGGTGTCAGGACAACGGTGTCCTCGCTGTGAGCCGGGGACTGTCCCCTTCTTTTCTGTCTTCTGGAAGAGTTTGTAGAATTGGTGTTGATTTTTCCTTAAATTTACGTTTGGTAGACTTCGTCAGTGAAGCCATCTGGGCCTGGAGCTTTTGTTGTTTTATTTCTGTAGTATGAATGGGGTTACCTGCTTTCTTCTTGACTGAGCTTCGGTGTTTGTGTCTTTCAAGCAATTGGATCATTTCACTTGAGTTGTCAGATTCTCTGGCATAAAGCCCTCCGTAATATTCCTGGTTCCCCTTCTCACATGAGGAGGATCTGTAGTGATGTCTCATCTGTCCTCCTGATGTTGGCTACTTGTGGCTTCTTTGTTTCTTTGTCAATCTGGCTAAAGATTCCAGTTTATTGATCTTGTTAAAAACCAGCTTTTAGGCCAGGTGTGGTGGCTTACACCTGTAATCCCAGCACTTTGGGAGGTCAAAATGGGCAGATCATCCGAGGTCAGGAGTTTGAGACCAGCCTGGCCAACGTGGAGAAACCCCGCCTCTATTAAAAATACTAAAATCAGCTGTGCGTGGTGGTGCATGCCTGTAGTCCCAGCTACTGGGGAGGCTGAGGCAGGAGAATCGCTTGAACCTGGGAGGTGGAGGTTGCAGTGAGCTGAGATCACGCCACTGGACTCCAGCCTGGGCCACAAGAGTGAGACTCTGTCTCAAAACAAAAACAAAATGAAACCAAATCCCAGCTTTTGATCCCTTTGGTATTTTCCCCTCTGCTATTTTTGTTTCACATTATTTTTACCTGTATTATTTCCTGCCTTCTTGCTTTGTTTGTTTGTTAATTCAAGCATAATTTACATTCAGTGCAATTCCTTTTACATGTACAGTTGTGTGAATATTGGCAAGACCGCGGTCATGTCACCCCACAGTCATGATATAGAACCGTCCGTTCCCGCAAATCCCCTGGCCCTGCGTGGTCTCCTGTCCTCCAGCCCTTGGTTTCCTGTGCCAGCATCGTGTCGGTGGCCCCGCCGCACGCAGCCCCAGTGCCCCTCCCACCGAGGGCCTCCCAGTGCTGCAGGTCCTGTGCCGCCAGGGCCTTCACTCACGGCCCCTGCCACGGGGTCCTCCGTCAGGTGGATGGAAGAGCCCAGCTTGTCTGTCCTTCCTCACTTGAGGGGCATTTTCCCCCCCAGTTTTTGGCAAGTTTGATGCATTGTTTTGGATTTAATTTCTTTATCTGGTTTCTTTCTTTCTTATCTTTTTTTTTTTTTTTTTAAGACGGGTTTCACCATGTTGGTCAGGCTGGTCTTGAACTCACGACCTCAGGTGATCTGCCCACCTTGGCCTCCAAAGTGCTTGGATTACAGGTGTGAGCCACCGTGCCTGGCCTCTTTATCTGGTTTCTTAGAATGAAAGGTTGATTTGAGACCTTTTTTAGAAGAGTTTGTTGGAAATCCACCAATTCTGAGTGTGTGAATGAGTGGATTCTCTCGTTTTCACAGCTTTGCACAGGTGTGACTACAGCCTGCATTTGGAGCCTCCTGCAGCCCTGGTGCAGACCCACAGGCCTACTGCCACTTCCGCAGGCTTTTCTCAGTGAGCGCCCACTGCTGGGCGTGGCCTCTGGGCACCTCGGCTTTGTCCCCTCTGGGCTCTCCGTGCTCCTAGCCCATTGTTCTGTGGCGCTCTGTGTGGGCGCAGCCTCGTCTGATCAGCTGTGTTGCTCAGGTGGCACGGGGCACTCAGGAGCTGCGTGCACAGGCGTGGCTCTGCATATGGCTGCCCGTGCAGGTGTGTCCTCATGGGCATGTACCTTCGGGTGCATCCATGGAAGTGTCCTCACAGGCACATGCCTGCAGGTGTGTGCCGGCAGCAGGGGGAGATGCTCTCCAGGCCCCCACAGGGTCCTTGTACAGGTTTGGCCTCCGTATGGACAGATGGGCTGGTCTCCTTTGGTGCTGGTCTTGCTGCATTTTGCTGAATCCCAGGCCTGCGTGGGCCTCTGGGCTGATTCCAGCTGAGACGGGCCTCCTGCTGGGGCCTCCCTGCAGCAGCAGTGCAGGTGGGCTGGCTAGGGTGCTCATGGTGCTGGTTCTCGAGTTGGCAGCCTCAGGAGGCCTGAGCACTGGGGCATCGGCACCACTGGCCTGGACTTCCCTGGGCTTTCCAGGGTGAGCTTCTGGGCTCTTAATTCAGTGGCTCTCTGTCTGCGGAGCTGGTGAGAGGGCTGGAGGCGCTGTGGTTTTATCGCTGAGGGAGGCGTTGTATTCACCCTACGGCCGGTCCCGGGGCCCTCCCAGTGCCTGTCGCTGTCCCTGAGCTCTGGCGAGGATGACCCTATAATTCCTGGAGCAACTCTGCCTCGCTTCTGAGCTTGCCTGGGCCCGGAAAGCCCCAGCTGTGTTCTCTTCGTAGTCGCTGCTGTTGGTTTTGGAGGGAAAGATGGGGGGTCCCTGGGCGTGTGGGCAGGGCTGGGAGCTGGTGGTGGCCATGTGGCTCTGCGGGTGTAGCATCCAGGCTGGCTGCGGCCAGTGGGAAGGTGTCCTGGGGCTCCCGGCAAGGCTGGGCAGTGCTGGAGCTGGGCTTTGCCTGAGAAGCTGCCACCTGACCCCCACGGCTTCCCCAAGAAGGCCCTGAGCCCTCGGCGGCTGGTGTCTGTGAGGATCCGTGATGGGGGCTGCGGGCTCCTGCTGGGTATGGTCCCTCCCGCCACACCTCACTGGCCCTGACCCAGCCCGTCAGGCAGTTTTGGTTGCAGCCACCCCTCCTTGAGGGTGTAGGGGCTTCGCTTCCTCTGTTTGTTCCTCGCCTGTGAAAGCAGAGGTGGGGATGGCGTGCCCCTCCTGTGCCCCCAGTCCCTGGGCAGCAGGAGGTGGGCATAGCTCCAGCCTTTGCTGCCACGGGTGACGCTGTCTCTGTCGCTGTTTGCAGACTATGTCTACTTCGAGAATTCCTCGAGCAACCCCTACCTGATCCGGAGGATCGAGGAACTCAATAAGGTACTGGGTAGCCCTGGTGTCACAGTGGGGGGACGGTGGGCTTCGCCGGCTCCTGCCCTGTGGGGCCGACCTCAGACCAGCCACTGCACAGGCCCTTCAGTGACTCCATCTGCTGTCACCTTGGAGAGGGTGAGCGAGGGGCCTGGTGGCCTCGTGCAGGACCCAGGGTAGCCACTGTGAGCTGCCTGCCTACTCCACGCTTGGTCTGTGGGCTCTGGGTCCCCTGGAGATGCCAGTGTCCCCGGGGAGCCCGAGCAGAATGACATGATTCTGAAACCAACCAAAGACTGCAGGAAGCCACATTCAGTGCCCCTAACCCACCAGCTCCGCATCCTTGCCTGTGGGCCTGTGGGGCTGTCAGCTCTGCCCCCACCCCTGAGTGTCTGCGTGGCTGAGGGCACCCTCCCTGTCCACTACGACACCCTTGTTCCCACCTGGTGCATGTCTGCCGTGAGTCCTGGGCAGGTGCTTGCTGTTTGGTTGGGGGACGTGGCTGTGCCCATGTATGGAGCCTGGCTAGGGGGTGGGGGTGGTGACACAGGGGCCCTCAGCCCCAGCCACTCCTGCTCTCCTGTGCCTCCGCACAGCCTCCATCCCATCAGCTCTGGAGACAGAGCCGCAGATGGCCGTGGAGTCGGGCGCCCACACACCCCGCACACCCTGGGACTCTTCTCGCTGTCCTCTGGGTTGGTGGATGGGTCCCTGGCCTCCCTTCTCCTCCTGGTTGGAGACTTCCTGAGGGTGTTGAGGGAGGGCACGTTGGTGCCCACCAGTGGACACATGGTTTTGCAGAGCATGGGGTGGGGCTGGGTGCTTCACAGACTTCTCTGTGCCTGCCCGTAGTGCTCCCGAGCCCCTGAACCCCTGGAGCCAGTGGCCCGATGGCTGCCTTCTCCTAGGAGCCCTGCCCACTTCATGGGCCTGGGGCACCAGGGCCCTTGGTGTTCCATGCTGGATGCTGCAGGCTCCCCTGTGAGAAGCTGCCTTCCTGGACCTCAGGCTTGGTGGCAGTGCTGGCCTGGGATTCTTGGGATCAGAGGGGACAGGGTGGAGAAGGTCAGCGTGCCGCCGCTGACGTAGCCATGCTGGGCTCTGGGCTTCCCTGGCTGTGTTCGTGGAGGGCCGTTCCCTGCTGCATCTGCCACCACCTGGGGCCGAGGAGCGTGGGGGACAGCGCCTGCTCCCCCACAGCTTCCTGGGAGGCCTGAGGGCCAGGCCTGTTGGAGGCACGGGCGATGACCTGGGTGTCCTCTGAGCTCACCTCACTGCCCATCTGCAGGGCAAGGCTGCCTGGACTCTGGGTGCTGCTGGAACAGGGCGCCGCTCCTGTGGCTGAGCCTCCTGAGTGCAGGGAGCAGTCACTTTATGCATCGCAGCGTGTGGACTGTAGGGAATCTGCAGCCCAGAGGGAGGTTGAAGCATGGCTTGGGGAGGCCCAGTGTCCCTCCTGGGTCTGTGCACTGGATGGCAGCCGGCAGGCGGCACTGCTGGCCCCACACGCCCAGCTGACAGGCAGCCCGGGGTGGGAGGCTGCGGTGCCCTCTGGGCGCCGGGCCAAGTGCCACCGTTGGGAGGGTTCCCTGGAGCCCCCTCTCTGGCTTGCATGCGCAGACAGCAGGTTGCAAACGTGCACAGGCAGGGGCTGGCTTCCTGCCCTTGACGACGTTCAGTTACAGACACAGCATCAGAGAGGCCCAGAGGCGGCCCCTTCATCCTGGACGCCCTCCTCCTCCTCCTCCTCGGGGCCAGGGCCGCATGGCTGGATGCTTGCCTGTCTCTGGGCGGCGCTCCAGCCTGTGAGGGGCACGACCACACTCTCTAACAGTTCAGGCAGGGCAGCTGAGCCAGACCTCAACACGTGGAAAAGAGCCCATGGGCCTGCCACCGAGTGGCCAGTGCCCTCCACGCCAAGGAGCTCTTGGGGGTCACAGCTGGTTGAGTACAGACCTCCCTTCTGTTCCCTGGCCCAAACGCCCCCTCAAATAACAGGAAAGGGGAGGGGGGCACTGCTGGCAGGTGCGGGCACTGCCTGGAAGGCACCAGCTGGACTGGGTGGCCTGAGAAGCCCCGGCCCCGGCCTGGGTCACGGACCATGCTGAAGTGCAGTCGGCAGTTGGGGTTCCCACCCCCACAGCCACCCCGCCCGCCAGCATGGCTGTGTGGACTGGGTCTGCTCGGGGTTCATTCTGCTGCATAAGCAGGGAAAGGCGCTGAGGCCGCACGGGGACATTCTTCCTTTTCTTTCCTTGAACCGCTTTTCTTCCTGAGGCTCGTAATCATCTCCTTTTTTCCACTTGCCTAGTTTTTCATGGAATCATCGCTGATTCTTCCCTAGAGTGCTCAGCAGCAGAGCCCCGGAAGGGAAAGGCTTGTATCAGGGCAAGTGGATGGGAGCCTGGCCCGAGGCGCCAGCTGCTGGGAACCCGGATGCGGAAGAGCCTGGCCCTGCGGTGCGGCTGCCCGGGTGGGGAGCTGCGGTCGTGTGTCTTTGCAGTGGCCCCGGCCGGCCTTGACATTGCGTGGTCTGAGTATCACTGTGATAAAGTGTGGATGTCTCCCCGCTGCGGTGGAGCACGTCACTGACACAAGAACACGGAGGCCAGAGCAGGGACAGCCTGACCTCAGGAGGGTCGGGCCGTGTTGGATTATGACTTGAGGGAGAGCGTGGTGGTCCCAGGGTTCATACCTCCATAGTGAGCAGATACAGATCGAAGGGCAGAGGAGACGCATCCCAAGCACCAGAATTCCACCCCGGGGGACGCCCTGCTCCCAGGCGGGCCCCGCAGAGCCACGGAGCACTTCCTCCCTCCGTCCCTCCCTCCATTCCTTCCTGGGCCCCCACAGAGCCACCGAGCACTTTCCTCCCTCTGTCTCTCCCTCCATTCCTTCCTTATCTTTCAAAAAGGTCTTGCTCAGGCTAGAGTGCAGTGGAACGATCTCAACTCACTGCAGCCTCGACTTCCCAGGCTCAAGTGATCCTCCCACCTCAGCCTCCCAAGCGGCTGGGACTACAGGCGCACACCACTGCATCTGGTTAATTTTTTAAAAACATTTTGTAGAGATGGGGTTTTACCATGTTGCCCAGGCTGGTCCTGAACTCCTGGGAGTGAACCACCCAGCCCATTTGTAACATTAAACAAAATCATCTAAGAAAAGTGGCCAGGCGCCATGGCTCACGCCTGTAATCCCAGCACTTTGGCAGATTGCTTGAGTCCAGGAGTTCAAGATTAGCCTGAGCAATGTGGCAAAATCCCGTCTCTACAAAAAATTTTAAAATTAGCTAGTTGGCCAGGTGTGTCAGCTCAAGCCTGTAATAGCCGTGTGGGAAGCTGAGGCGGGTGCATCACGAGGTCCAGAGATCGAGACCATCCTGGCCAACATGGTGAAACCCCGTCTCTACTAAAAATACAAAAGTTAGCCAGATGTGGTGGTGCACACCTCTAGTCCCAGCTACTCAGGAGGCTGAGGCAGGAGAATTGCTTGAACCCAGGAGGCGGAGGTTGCAGTGAGCTGAGATTGTGCCATTGCACTCCAGCCTGGGTAACAAGAGCAAAACTCCGTCTCAAAAAAAAAAGTTATAAATGCTAGTCCACTGAATAGTTGCCCAGTGATTAGAACTACAGCATGGTTCTTGCAATGTTAAAGGCGTTACAGAAACTCGTCCTGTGGTGGCATTTTACAGTAGTCTTCACTTGGAGACATTTGCCAGCCAGCCCAGGTGGGAACGCCCCTAGGAGCTGTGGTGGACGCACAGGCCGTGGCTGTTCTGGGAGGGCTGGCCCCATGCCCGGCTGAGGCCAGGCAGCGTTTGGCTGAGTTGTGGTCAGAGCTGTTCTGAGGACGCTCCTATGTCCTCGGGGCCTGGGGGCACTGGAGGTCCATGCTGCATTCCCCGCTGAGGCCTGGGGGCACTGGGGGTCCATGCTGCATTCCCCGCTGAGGCCTGGGGGCACTGGGGGTCCATGCTGCATTCCCCACTGGGGCCTGGGGGCACTGGGGGTCCATGCTGCATTCCCCGCTGGGGCCTGGGGGCACTGGGGGTCCATGCTGCATTCCCCGCTGAGGCCTGGGGGCACTGGGGGTCCATGCTGTATTCACTGTTGGGGCCCTGCCTGCTGCGCAGCTCCGCACTCACCCGAGAGGGGCTGGGATAGGTGGGCGTAGGCTCCTAGGAGTCAACTGCGGTCCTGCCCGGAGAGGCGGGGCCGTTTCCTAGCTGGGACCCTGGTGTTCTCAGGTGGTACACGGGGGTCTGGACGGGAGGGAGGCTGGAGACACAGGTGGAGGTTGGGTGCACATCCCTGCCTTCTGCGGTGATCCCCACATCACCATGGTGGGATCTGAGCCAGGCTGAGGCTGTGAGCCTTTGGGTGACATGTCCCGGTAGGTGTGGCATGACTGCCTGGGCACCTGTGTTGCTGGGGTGGGCCAAGGTCCCACCTGTAGCCTCCCACGGGAGAGACGCCACGGGTGCCCAGAGCTGCAGGATTTGCTCCCTCTGCGAAATGCCCTCCTGGGGTCCCAAGGGGCAGTGTGGTCACAGACGCCGGCCCAGGGTGGCAGGGGCTGGCCTCGGAACCCGCCTGGGAGCTGTGCAGCCCTGGTTTGGTCGCGTACCTCAGACGCCCCTGCCTTGCTGTTACAGACGGCCAATGGGAATGTGGAGGCCAAGGTGGTGTGCTTCTACCGGAGGCGGGACATCTCCAGCACGCTCATCGCCCTGGCCGACAAGCACGCAAGTGAGTCGGGCCTCCCTGGGGTGCCCACCTGGCGGGAGGGTCGGCCGGGAGGGCTGGCAGGGTCCTTCCCCCCGGGGTCCTGGCCTCACAGGGCCACCCTCTGCCCAGCTCTCTGGCCTCTCCTTTTCTCCCCACTACGGTGGGTGGGGGTGTCCTGGCTCCGTTTCCTTGGGGGCTGGAGCAGCCTGTTTCTCACCAGCATCCTCTGTGAGCTTGGCACGGGGTATGGCTGGGTGTGGGCATCATTGATTGTGGCTTCTTTTTTTCTTTTATGATAACCTGGAGACTTTCAGGCTGGTGGGGCCCTGCTGCCTGCACCTGCCCAGGTCCCTCTCCTTTTAGTTGTGCTTGGCTTTGGTTGGCATTCTGAGTAGCATTTTTAGAAAATCATATATTCTCTACAGTTCAAACCCAAGTTCAGTAAACTGGCTGGGAGGGGCTGCTGCGGCCAGCACAGCGCACGGGAGGAAGCCGCCGTGGGAATGCCCTCGGCCTTCGGGGGTCAGCTTCTCCCCTAGGAATAGGCGCTCACAGGTGGTGGGGTCTCCTGTGCCGGGGGACGCTGACTCTAGAGCCAGGAGCCAGGAGGCCCCCCACACCCTCCACTCACTCCTGACACAGGGCCTGTTGGGCTGGGCCCACCTGCACCAGACACAGTTGGGTGTGTTTTCTGCAGAGGTGCCTCACTGAGGGTCCCTCAGCTGTGGGTGGGGCAGGCGTGAGGGGTGTTCTTGGCTTCTGTTCTGGCGCATCACCGGGGTGGGATCTGAGCCAGGCTGAGGCTGTGAGCCATAGGGTGACATGTCCCGGTAGGTGTGGCATGACTGCCTGGGCACCCGTGTTGCTGGGGTGGGCCAAGGTCCCACCTGTAGCCTCCCACGACCCTTAACAGGGTGTGGTCCAGGGTCTGTGGAGTGTTGGTGGGTCGGGTGGGAGGCCCCTGGCATCTTCTGCCCCCTCCCAGTGCTGTGGGTGAGAGGCAGGAGGCTGGCCCAGGCGACCTCTCCCTGCCCTGGAAGGGGCTTTGGGACGGGCAGATGTCCAGCCCCCGGTGCCTTGTTCCTGGGCCTTTGCTGGGATTCGGCTGGGCAGGCACTTAGGGAAGGTGCCCTTGATGTGTCCCCACTGCCTTGCCCACCAGACGGCTGGGACCTTTCCTCAGCACCTAGAGGATACACATGTGGGCTGCCCTGGGCCAGTGCAGCTGAGCTGGGCTGCGGGGCATGTGGCTGGCCCAAAGGGAGCTGCCAGTTGACCACAGGCTTCGTGAGGAACTGGAACCTGCTGGGTCTCTGCTTGGAGTGGGGGCGCGTTCCAGGTGGGGTGACCCTTGACCTCTGACCTCAAAGCTTGTCCACTCCAGCCCTGCACTCGGTGGCCTCCAGGCACCATGGAAGAGAGCTGGGGTGTTGCAGGTCCCTAAGCTGCACATTCTGGAGGGTGTCTGGAGCAGCCGCTGGCCCTGCAGGTGCTGGACACCAGCCAGCGGCACAGCCAGTGGCTTTTCATGTCAGGGGCTGGCCTGTTGGCTCTGTAGGGAGTGGGCCGGCTCACTGGAGAAGCAGGCTGAGCAGCCACAATGTGGCCCTGCCTGTCTGTGTGGCCTGGGGAGTCAGGCGCCACTGCTGAGTTGGGCATATTTGTGGCTGGCCCAGCGTGGATCCAGGCCCTGTCCTCTGGCACCTGGGGCACAGTGTCCCCGCTCCAGAGAGCCTGCATCAGTGGCTTTGAGGGTACTGGGGCCCCCTGGGCTGAGGTTCTGCTCTCAGATGCCCCAGAGGATGGCCTTGTGCTGGGAGGGCCCCAGAAGGGGACTCCAGACAAAGTGATTGGGAGGAGTCACAGGGCAGGCTTTCTAGAAGGGCCTTGCTGGGGCTTTGGGACTGGGCAGAGGGCAGTGTCCCACCCTGAGCACTGGCCCCCGAGGCGCCCAGCGCAGTCCCTTTGGACGGGGCTTCCTGGAAAGCTGCGTGGGCGACCCCTTCCAGCGGAGAGCCCAGCGCAGGGAGCGGGTGTCAAGGGTGACAGGTCTGTGCTGGTCCAGGGGTTTGGAGCACAGACACTCATGACTAGTGGCTGGGCCTCGAGGTGACTCTGCAGGGCCCCCACCCCCCAGGCCGTGTCCACCTGTGTGTTTCTCCTGCTCCTCTATGAACTAGCTGTAGCTGGGGTGAGGCCCCTGGCTGCCCCCAGGGACAGGTGTGAGAACACTCTGGGAGGCCTCTGGCTTTCCCACGTTGCTGCCTCCGCCCAGCCCCTGCTGGGGCGCCCCCCTGCCACAGTGCAGGCCTCAGGCTGGAGGGTAGACACCTGCCAGGCTGCACTGCAGCCCCTGCGGCAGAGAAGGCCCCACCCTGGCAGAGCCTGTGAGCGTGAGGCCTTTCTCAAAGCTGAATGACAGGCAGAGGGGAATGTCCCTCCTCGGAGTCTCCCAGAGTGGGGGTGGGGGCCCAGGAGACCCCAGCCAAGAGTGGGTGTGACAGCAGAGCCCCGGCCTAGCCCTGAGCCTGGGGCTGCTATGCCCCAGGCCTCATGCTTTGGTGTGTCCGGGGTCCGAGGGAGGGCTCAGTGTGGGGTTCAGGGCGCACTAGCCAGCCCCACCTACTGCCTGCTGTTTCTGCCTGTTGGGGGTCTCCTGGGAGCTGTAGGTCCACCTTACTGCAGCTCTGGCCAGCACTGAGGCGGGAACTGCAACTCTGCCAGGCTGCACCCTGGAGCCCTGTTCTGCTGATGGGGGCGCTGGTGAGGTGGGGAGTCTTGGAGCCGCTGTGGGTGTCTGTCTAGGCTGGGCCAGTGCTCCAGCAGGGCCTGGCATAGGGCAGGTGTTGGAGCCAGCCTCTGGCCCTGGTGATGTCTGAGTTCAGGGTGCAGTTTGCTCGTGGGTCCCCAGGAGTGGGCGTGAGTGAGGTGTGTTGGCCTGGGACTGGGGCTGTCCTGGTCGGCCTTGCCCCGTTGTATGCACCGGGAGGGGGTGAGGCCCAGATAGGGCTGACCCAGAACAGGCCCAGCCTGGCCGCTCCCAGCCTTAGCCTCAGCTGTGGGTGCCTGGGGGCACCCAGAGGAGCCAGGACTTCCCACAGTACCACCAGGGGGCAGCAGAGAGTGAGCATTCCGGCTGGCTGTGGTCTGGTCTGGTCTGGCCAGCAGGGTGCTGGGTGTGGGAGGGGACAGCCGGGAGCACCCCTGCACCCCCCTTTTCTGTGTTATAAGAACCCTACCTGGGTTCCTAGCACAGGGCAGGAATCCCCGTGCAGCTGGCCCGCACCCAGCCCCGGCCTCGCCTGGACAGCCTGTTCTGGGAAGACCCGCTGGCGTGGGGGCAGGGATGGTCGCTGGGCAGGGCCCTCCACAGCCAGGCTTGCCTGGGCTCTGCTCAAAGAGGCTTGGGCATCAGTGGGTGGGCGGCCGAAGCAGGGGGCGTTTAGGCCCAGGTGATCTTCCACTGGGTGGTCTTCAGGCCTCACTGGGAGGCCTATGGCCCCCGCTCTGCCCTGTCCCCTGGCGGCACAGCCCTCGGTCCGGGCCCTGGGCAGGGAGCAGCCACCGTGCTGCGCTGACCCTGCTCCTGGGTGCTGTCTGTCTGTTATATAGCCCTGTCAGTCTGCTATAAGGCCGGACCGGGGGCGGACAACGGCGAGGAAGGTAAGAGCCGGCCTCCGCAAGGAGGGCGTCCTCCTGTCTGTGTCCCTGGGCTGGGGGCGGCAGCGCCGCTGAGGGACAGAGTGCGGACGGGCGGCCTGCATGCCTGCCCCTGCACCCGGCCGGCCCTCCCTGTGTCCGGCCCACGGCCCAGCCTTTGTGCGGCCCCGGCCGAGGGTGTCCTGCTGGTGCGGGAGGTCTGTGGTGGGCTGTGTGGGGCTGTCTGGCACAGATGGGGATGGATGCAGGATGCTGGCCCTCGCCCTCCTGGCCTGGGCACTTGGCAGTGCTGGCTACCCGCTCCTCTAGCTCTCGTTCTCACTGCTGCTTCTGGGGCGGGCCCGGACCTGGCTGTCCCTCCTCCTCCTGTCTTCATGCCCTGGGGAACCTGGGCCTTCAGGGTGCCTGGACTTAAAGGGCACCTGGGCACCAGAGTGTCTGCAGGGGCATCTGCCAGGGAGCCACTGGGCCGCCATGGGGTGGACAGCCGGACAGTGTCTGGCAGGAGGAGGCGCCTGCCAGGACTGGGCCTTCAAGTGTTGGCGCCGGTGGGTGGGCGTTGATCTGGCAGTGCGTGTCTGCCGCGGTGCTGATGGGGCTTCTTGTCCTTCAGGGGAAATAGAAGAGGAAATGGAGAATCCAGAAATGGTGGACCTGCCGGAGAAACTCAAGCACCAGCTGCGGCATCGGGAGCTGTTCCTCTCCCGGCAGCTGGAGTCCCTGCCCGCCACACACATCAGGTAGCCCCGGCAGCTCCCGCCCCGGCCCCTCGGGCTGCGCTCGCCCTCCAGCCTGCCCGTCCTTCTCTTCCAGGGGCAAGTGCAGCGTCACTCTGCTCAACGAGACCGAGTCACTCAAGTCCTACCTGGAGCGGGAGGTGAGGCCCAGCCCAGCCTGGTCTGCTCAGCAGCCCCTGGCCACTGTTTCCTCTACCTGTGTCCTCTGCTGGCCTGGGCAGCGGGGACAGTTTTCCCTCCTGGCTCTAGACCCAGGCTGTTCTGGCGGGAAGCAGGGATTGTGTCCTGACGGTCACTTCCAGGTGTATTAATGTGCAGCCGCCCCCACCCTGTGTCCAGAGTCCTGGGCCAGGAGCGTGGGGCTCTCCCCTCTTTCCCCTGCCTCCCAGATAACTGACGAGGGGAGATCCCCCTGGGGAGGGTGTGGCTGAGGCAGGGGTGGGGGGCAGGGGCCACCTGGGCAGGAGCCTTGGCTGGTCTCCCCTGGGTGGTGGGCAGAGTCCTCGTAGGCCACTTCCATCACCGGCCTGAGGTGCCCCTGCGGCTGCAGGCATGGCCTGGGCACTGCTGGCCTCTGGGGCAGGCAGTTCTTATCTGGGTGTCATCTGTGATTATGCGGTTACCCACCTCATGGCATCCCCCAAGTCGTGACAGCTAAACATCGTCTCCAGGCAATGCCACACGTCCCTGGGGAGCAGTTGCCCGGCGGAGCTTGGGGGCACCAGGGCTGCTGTGAGAAGCAGCTAACGGGAGGGCTGGGTTTTCCGAGGCCATGTTGGGGGAAGTGTCTAGAGCATGTCAGGTCCCCGGAGCTCCTGTCACAGTTTTAGGAGACACCTGGGAAGGGGCGGGTGCATCTCCAGGCCTGGGACTCAGCCTCCTGTGGACTCTGCTGCCATCTGGCCAGAGCCTGTGGCCTGAACACCCCCTGCCCATCCGCCCTGCCCATCCTAGGGGGGCTCTGGGATGGGGTCCGAAGGATCCAGATGGCCACAGTGTGGCCCAAGCTCGGCCCTGAACTACCCGTGTGGCCCCAGTCCCCATTCCCACCACACAAAACAGGCTCGAAGGGTGACAGTGGCTCAGCTGGGGCTGTGGTTGTGCCCCAGGCCCTAGCGCAGAGTCATGAGAAGGCAGGGCCGGGCTGGGGGTCCTCACACGTGCCTGGAGCATGGGCTGGCCTGAACCCTCTCAGGCTGCTGGACCAGCTTCCCTGGAGACTGAGCCGCAACCAGGAAGCCTGCTGGGCGGGAGGGAGGCTGTGGGGTCGCCGTGAATGTTTCCACTTGGGGAGTGCAGTTTAGAAAGACCCCTTAGTGACAGAGCCACGCAGAGAGGGTGAGACTGCAGAAATGTATCTGGACACGGAAAATGTTTGTTAGCAAAAAAGGCCCCTGACGAAGCGCCAGGTGCGGTGGCAAACCTGTCTGTGCTGTGTCTGCCCTAAAAAAGGCCGGGTCGACTCCGCCCTGGGACAAAACAGGCTGCGCATTCAGCTGCTGGGCACCCCTAAACCTCCTGCTGCTCCATGCCACCTTTCCCTGCTCTTTTTTCCTGAGACAGAGTTTTACTCTTGTTGCCCAGGCTGGAGTGCCTGGTGCCATCTCGGCCCACTCCAACCTCTGACCCCAAGTTCAAGCGATTCTCCTGCCTCGGCCTCCCTAGTAGTTGGGATTACTGGTGTGCGCCACCATGCCTGGCTAATTTTTTGTATTTTTAGTAGAAATGGGGTTTTATCATGTTAGCCAGGCTGGTCTTGAACTCCTGATCTCAGGTGATCTGCCCGCCTTGGCCTCCCAAAGTGCTGGGATTACAGGTGGGAACCACTGCATCCGGCCACTTCCTCCCTTTTTCTCGGGGTTTCTGAGCAGCCCCGAGGTGGGAATTTAATGTAACAGGCCCGGGGGGTACACTTAGCACCTGGCAGAAGCAAACGCCACTGGCCCTTGCATGATCCTGCCCCTGCCTCGCCCCAAATAACCCTCCTGACTGATGAAGTCCTGATAAACACGGGCCCACGTCATAGCCAAGCAGGAGTGTGGAGTAGACACACGCAGGCCTCGGCCAGCAGAGCAGTCCAGCACCAAACAAACCATGCGTGTTTGTTAATTTAAAGAAACAGGCTGGGCGCAGAGGTCATCCCTGTAATCCCAGTACTCTGGGAGGCCAAGGCCGGGGAATCACTTCAGCTCCAGAGTTGAAGAGCAGCCTGGGCAACACAGCGAGACCTCACCTCTACAAAAGTACAAAAAAATAGCCAGCATGGTGGCGTGTACTTAACTGTTGTCCCAGCTACTCAGGAGGCTGAGCTGAGAGGATCCCTTGAGTCAGGAGGTGGAGGCTACAGTGAGTCAAGATGGTGCCACTGCACTCCAGCCTGGGTGACACAGCAAGACGCTCACTCAAAAAAAACAAAAAATATCCGGGCAGAGTGGGGGCTGAGGCTGAGCCTGGCAGCTGGCCTCTGGAGAGCCGTGTCCGGTCAAGAGGACAAAGGCCCAGCAGCGTGGCTTCTGGTCACATGTGGAGCAGGTGTCATGCTGGACTTTAAAGGTAGCTCTTGAAAGAAAAGACGCAGAGTAGCTTTCAGAATAGGAAAGGGGGAAAGCAGGTCAGGGCTGCAGCAGATGACCCACAGGAATCAGGAAGATGACCTGGAAATGGGAGGGGGAGGGGTCGCCAGGTACACGCAGAGAAACGGGAGGGGGAGCGGGCGCCAGGTACACGCAGAGAATCGGGAGGGGGAGCGGGCGCCAGGTACACGCAGAGAATTGGGAGGGGGAGCGGGCGCCAGGTACATGCAGAGAAACGGGGAAGCGGGCGCCAGGTACACGCAGAGAAATGGGAGGGGGAGGGGGTGCCAGGTACAGGCAGAGAAACGGGGGAGGGGGCGTCAGGTACACGCAGAGGAAAGTGCAGCCCTGGCCAAGGCCAGGTGCTCGGGATGGGGCTCCAGGGCCAGACCTGGACAGGCCTGCTTTAAAAATCATCAGACCCGCCAGTGCAGCACACGCAACGCCATACAGTGGAAGGTTGGCAAAGGCTACGTCCTGCAAATTCCATCCCAGAGGGAGCCCGGGGCCCTGGTGTGAGGCGACCTGAGACAGAGCGCTGGCGGGAAGGGCTGCGCCTGCTGCACAGGTGGTGGCCCCGTAGCTGAGTCTGGGTTTATCCCCAGCTCTCCAGTGCTTGCCGCTCCTCCAAGGTCATGCCCAGAGCTCCTGGTTTTCGTTGCTCTTGAACACCTTAGATTAGTCAGATCTTCACGTTGCTGCTGCTGATAGGAATGGTTTTGTAGCTGAGGGTGGCATACACCTGTAGTGCCAACTGCTTGGGAGCTGAGGTGGGAGGATGACTTGAACCCAGGAGGCAGAGGCTGCAGAGAGCTGCAATTGCACCACTGCCCTCCATCCTGGGCAACAGAGCGAGACCCTGTCTCAGAAAGGAAAGTGAGTCATGGTTTTTGGGCTGCAGTCGTGCTCCCCCTGCCCTGGGTGGAGCTCGTGGAGCCTGGTCCCGCCCCTGCAACTGCTCAGAGGCTGCTGCCCCTCAGCATGTCTCCTCCACACAGGGTCACAGGGCAGGTGCATCCCTCCAGCGACCCTTGTAACCCTGCTGTGGGCTCCTCCTGGGCACGGTGAGAGCTGTGGGGGCTCCTGTGCCCTCCTTCCTGCGCCCGTGTCGCCCTGCAGGAGCTCTGGGCAACACTTTCCCAGCGGCCCTGGCCATGCTGATGCCTCTGTCCCCTGTCGTTTTCCAGGATTTCTTCTTCTATTCTCTAGTCTACGACCCACAGCAGAAGACCCTGCTGGCGGATAAAGGAGAGATTCGAGTGGGAAACCGGTACCAGGCGGACATCACCGACTTGTTAAAAGAAGGTACGGGGGGCCCTGGGCGTGTGCCCTCCGTCCGGTCCTGCCCCCAGGTGATACTGGGTGAGAGGGCTGGGACACGGCCACCGTGGCAGGGACTCGTGTGTGACTGGTGGTGGCAGGTGCAGGCCTGACTTGTTAAAAGAAGGTACGGGGGGCCCTGGGCGTGTGCCCTCCGTCCTGTCCTGCCCCCAGGTGATACTGGGTGAGGGGGCTGGGACACGACCACCGTGGCAGGGACTGGTGGTGGCAGGTGCAGGTCTGACTTGTTAAAAGAAGGTACGGGGGGTCCTGGGCGTGTGCCCTCCGTCCTGTCCTGCCCCTAGGTGATACTGGGTAAGGGGGCTGGGACACGGCCACCGTGGCAGGGACTCGTGTGTGACTGGTGGTGACAGGTGCAGGCCTGGAGGCCTGGGCTCTGTCCACATGGGTGGTGCGTGTGCGCTGGTGTCCTGCAGCCTTCCCCACCCACTCCTGGTGGTGGTGGGGTTCTGGGAAAGCCCCAGGCAGATGCAGTGACCAGCTGTCCCTGCACCAGGAGACCCGGTTTCTTTGTTGTAGTTCTTCTTTTTTTTTTTTTTCTCTTTTTCAGATGGAGTCTTGCTCTGTCACCCAGGCAGGGCTGCAGTGGCACGATCTCTGCTCACTGTAACCTCCACCTCCTGGGTTCAAGTGATTCTCCTGCCTCAGCCTCCTGAGTAGCTGGGATTATGGGTGCCCACCAGCATGCCCAGATAATTTTTAGTAATGACAGGGTTTCACCATGTTGGCCAGGTTGGTCTCAAACCCCTGACGTCAGGTGATCCACCCACCTCAGCCTCCCAAAGTGCTGGGACTACAGGCGTGCGCCACCGTGCCCGGCCCTACTTTTTTTTTTTTTGATGAGGTCTGGCTGTGTTACCCAGGCTGGAGCGCAGTGGTGCGATCACAGCTCACTGCAGGCTTGGATGATGCTCCCACCCCAACCTCTCATATAGCTGGGACTGCAGGCATATACCACCACACCCTGCTGATTTTTTGGTATTTTTAGTAGAAACAGGGTTTTGCAGTGTTGCCCAGCCTGGTCTAGAACCCCTGACCTCAAATGATCTGCTTGCCTTGGCCTCCCAAAGAGCTGGGATCACACAGCTGAGCCGTTGCACCGGCCGCATTGCAGAAAATGTCTCCAGACATTTTCTTCTGGATGAATCTACCTGCGTTTTGTGTCTTACCTGTGGGTGCCCCACCGTTGATGCCTGTAGTGGCCGTGAGCTCCAGTCACCCTGGATGCAGGTGGCTTCCCTCCGCTGGGTGCTTCAGCAGCCCTGGTGGGAAGTCCTGGGGCTCCCTGTGTACCCTTCTGTACTCTGCCCTGCATCTCCCTGCTGTGCAGGGCTTCGAGGCTGCCCTCCAGACCCAGGCTCTGCCCCCGAGGGTCAGCAGGGACTTGCAGCTTTGCTTCTTGCCGTTGTAATCAAGGCATTCGGTGGTTTTCCTATTTTGGTTTGTTCTGAGAGCAGGTCTTGCTGTGTTGCCCAGGCTGGTCTTGAGGTCCTGGGCTCCAGCGATTCTCAAGCCGCAGCCTCCTGAGTAGCCAGGGCTGTTTGATATTCCTGTTGGTCGTACGTGAGGTGCTGGTGCGCCTCACAGTTGCTGGGGTGCCGCCTTCCTCTGGCACCTGTGGGCTCTAGCACTGGGCTCGAGGGGCTGCTGCGTTGCCAGCGTTCCTGCTCTGGGAGGTGCTGGGCGGGGGTAAAGACCCCCACCTCTCTCTGGGCACACAGGGCGCGTCGACGTCTGGGTCTAGATTTGGGCACTCAGGCCAGAATTGGGGCTGGCTGTGAGCGCCCAGCAGCTGCCTCTGGTGCCATGGTGGTTCTGTGGACCCCTGTCCTAAAGACAGTGTCTGGGAGGGCCAGCTGTCCCACCTCCTCCCCCAGCCAGCCCCACGTGGCTGAGCCCGTGGTGTGAAAAATCATGCTCCGTGTTTAACCACTGGAGTGGTGCTGGCATGCAGGGTCACCGTTCCCTCAGCCTCTCTGTGTCCTGTTGCCATAGCGTGCTCACCTCTGCTCTGCTCAGATGTTGACCTGGGGTCCTGGCTTCTCTCTCCTCCACCTTTCTGGAATGTTCCTGTGATGAGCCTTGGACTCTGGAGCCCCTGCTAGCCACGTGACTTTGGAGGGTCTCTGTCTTCCTTGTGGACAGTGGCCATCAGTAGGGTCAGGGAGTAGCCAGCCTGGGTGAGCCCTGAGTCTCCGGGACTTGTGGCAGGTGTCCGAAGGGGACTTTCAGGCCTGCACACCCTCTGTTCCTTCTCGGACTCAGGTGGACAGGTGTTGGGCCGGAGGCTGGCAGCGTGCTGCTGGGGACATGGCCTCCAGGCGTCCTCCCTCCCTCTCCTCATGTCCCATTTGGCCCCACTCTTTCTTGGTATCATGGTCATGGTCTAGCACCTTCTGCCACCCCATCTCTCCCCTGAGCTTGCTTTTTTTGAGGTGGAGTATGGCTCTGTTGCCCAGGCTGGAGTGTGTGGTGGCGCCATCTCGGCTCACTGCAACCTCCACCTCCTGGCTTCAAGTGATTCTCCTGCCTCAGCCTCCCGAGTAGCTGGGACTACAGGTGCATCCCACCACACCTGGCTAATTTTTTGCATTTTTAGTAGAGACGGGGTTTCACCATGTCGGCCAGGCTGGTCTCGATCTCCTGACCTCGTGATTCGCCCGCCTCGGCCTCCCAAAGTGCTGGGATTACAGGCGTGAGCCACGGCGCCTGGCCTGAGCTCACTTTCTTCCTGTTTCCTGGCTTCTTCTCATGGACGTAACTTCTCACCTCTGAGACTGTTACAGTTTTGCTAAGCACCCAGCCCAGCCTGCCACAGGCTTCATTTCATTTGACGGCCACCCGGTTCCTTGTTGGTGTGTTTTGTTCTGCATCTCTCCTTGAGTCTGCTTTCCAGGCTGGGTTCTTCAGTAGGGTGGGTCTGAGCCTGCCGAGGCCGCTGTGCTGTGCTGGGCCTGGGCTGTGGCCTTCAGGGTGCCCTGCTGTCATTTCTGGGTCTCCCAGCCCGGGGCTGTCCTGTCCTTCTGTCCTGGCAACCGCGCCCCGGTGGAAAGGCAGCATCTATGGCTGGGAGACAGGTGAGAGCACAAATCACTTGAGGGCCAGAGAGTGAGGAGCCGCCTCAGGTCAGAGGCCGTCACCTGGCGCCTCCAAGCCTCCAGCCCCAGCCTCGCCTTCAGCCTGGTGGGAGAATGGGCCGTGAGGCGCCCCCGTCCTCCCATGCACACAGGGCCGAGATCCAGCCTGGAGAGACCTGGTGGAGCTCTGCGGGGCCTGGAGTGATGGGGCTGAGGATCCCCCAGCCTGAGCCAGCCTCGGAGCTGGCCTCCCCACCCACACTGCCTTCCCGCTGCCGTTCCTTGGCTTGTTGGCCACTGGTACAAGGGGCAGGGCTCTTAACAGCGGCTGAGGGGCCGGGCCGGGGCTTCCAGAGCCCTCCACAGCTGGAGGCCGTGTTCCTCTTGAGTGATGGAAAGTTGCACATTCGTGCACCTGCCTTTAGTGAGTGAAATGTCAGAGGGAGTGTGAGTGTCATCAGCGGTGAGGACAGGCAGAGCTGCTTGGCAGTTGGGGAGCTGGGCCCCGGCTTCCCCAGGGTACCCTTGAGCCAGGGTGAGGAGTCCACCCCAGGCTGGAGACCCCCAGCCCACCTTGCTGGTCCCACAGCGCCAGGCCCTTCGCCTCCAGGGCTGTGCAGCGACCCCTCCCTCTGCGGCACCGCACTTCCCTGGCTGACCCCATCCCCTGAGTCTGGCCGACCCTGTCCTCTGGGTTTGGCCAGGCATTGTTTTCTAGAGGCTGAAAGGCCTGACCCTCCCTGGACACATGGCACAGAACGCCCGGCCCTTGGGGCAGGGTGTGGGAGCCAGTGCCTCTTTTCAAGAAATAGTGTTTTCTTGGGGATGTTTGTCCGAGTCCAGCCCTGTCCTAGCCTCGAGAGCTCCCTCCATGCTGGAACTGCAGCGGGAGCCCCAGTGGAGGGCGGCCCTGCCCTTGGTCGTCCTTGCTTGGGAGCCGCTGGCAGAGCCTGAGCCTGGCCCCCTTCACTGAGCCGTGGAGGCGGCTCCGGCCGGAGAAGCGGGCAGAGGACAATCGGAGCAGAGGACAGCGGTGGCGCTCATTCTCCAGGTCCCCCCCACCCAGGTCAGGTTGGGCCACGCATGCTCAGCCACATTTTCCTGGGGGTATCTCCCGTGGCGCTCATTCTCCAGGTCCCCCCCACCCGGGTCAGGTTGGGCCACGCATGCTCAGCCACATTTTCCTGGGGGTATCTCCCGTGGCGCTCATTCTCCAGGTCCCCCCCACCCGGGTCAGGTTGGGCCACGCTCAGCCACATTTTCCTGGGGGTGTCTCCCGTGGCGCTCATTCTCCAGGTCCCCCCCACCCGGGTCAGGTTGGGCCACGCTCAGCCACATTTTCCTGGGGGTGTCTCCCGACACCATGGTCTTGTTCTTTGCGAGCAAAAGCCTGATTCATCAGAGCCCTCCCGCCCTGGCCGGTCGCTGGTGTCACATGGCCTCTTCACCAGCCTTGGGTTTCCCATCGTCCCAGCTCCTAGAGGCTGCCCCACAGCCCATCAGGTTGAAGAGGGGCCAGGAGGGATCCTGTGCCCCCAGAAGGTCCTGGAGGTGGTCTGCCACTGCTGTGATGTGGCAGGACCCTCTTGTAACATCAGGTGAATCTGAGTATCTCAAAATAAAAAGTTTGGGCCTGGCACCGTGGCTCACACTTGTGATCCCAGCACTTTGGGAGGCCGAGGAGGTGGATCACCTGAGGTCCGGAGTTCAAGACCAGCCTAGGCAACATGATGAAACCCCATCTCTACTAAAAATACAAAAACTAGCCAGGTGTGCTGTCAGCACCTGTGGTCCCAGCTACTCGGGAGGCTGAGGCAGGAGAATCTCTTGAACCCAATAGGTGGAGGTTGCAGTGAGACGAGATCACTGCAGTGCACTCCAGCCTGGGTGACAGAGTGAGACCTCATCTCAAAAATAAATAAATAAATAACAATGAAAAGCTTGATTTAAATTTACAAACCAACCTTCCCATGTCTCATGACCACGGTGCTTGCAGCCCTGCATTTCTGGGGGGGCTAGGAGGCCCCTCAAGTGTGCACCCCATTCCCGGGTTGAGAGGCTACCGTGTGCTCAGTGTGCATGCGTATACCTGTGTGTGCAACAGCCTCACACCCTGGTCTCACCTAGTGGGCCCTGCAGCCCTTCCCCTCCCCTCCCAGCAGCTCCCTGCCCCCAGGGAGGAGGGGCGCGACCCTCGAGCTGGAAAGGTCACACTTCCTCCCCGTAGGCGAGGAGGATGGCCGAGACCAGTCCAAGCTGGAGACCAAGGTGTGGGAGGCGCACAACCCACTCACAGACAAGCAGATCGACCAGTTCCTGGTGGTGGCCCGGTGAGTCCTTCTCCTGGCAAGGCCAGCAGGGGCGGCGCCTGGAGCTCCTGTCCTCCTTGCCCTGTGCGGGGTGTCGGGGACATGGGGGTCTTGGATCCCATATCCCAACATGAAGCCCATGGGCTGCAGCCCTGAGACCCCCCCAGCAGTTTCCAGAGAGGCTCTGGAGTGTGGGACCCAGGGCTTTCATTAAATAGAAGGGTGGCCTGTGTGCAGCGCACGTGTCCCTGATGTGGCTCCCACTCCTGGGCCACTGGGAGTAAGTGGGCTGGGCCTGGTCAGGGAGCAGAGCCCTGGGCCAGGGTGAAGGACGAGGCCTAGGAGAGGACCATGCACCTTCCCTGCCAGCAGCCTGGGAGGTAGAGAAAACCCCTAAGAGCCCCAGGGTGGCTGCCCATCTATCGGGATGCCTTCAGCCACACACGTGGCTTCCTGGGTGGGTGCTGGACCCCAGGACACAAGGCGTCCACACCGCCTGCAGGCCGCTGCCTGCTGCCCATGGACCCCGGTCCCCTGCGCCTGGGGAGTGGGGTGCATGGGCGGAGCGTCTGCCTGTCCTGCACAGCACTTAGCGTGTCTCCTCCCCCCAGCTCCGTGGGCACCTTCGCACGGGCCCTGGACTGCAGCAGCTCTGTCCGGCAGCCCAGCCTGCACATGAGCGCCGCTGCCGCCTCCCGAGACATCACCCTGGTAAGTGGGCCAAGGGCTGGGACCTGGGGCGACCCACGGCCCAAGGTGGCTGCGCCCTCCCTCCTGCCTGGGCCCAGCCCCTGCCCCAGGCATTTAGGGCCCCTGCGGAGGTGCTGTTCCACCTGGACTGGCCTTTCCTATCCACCCCAAGCTCGGCCAGCCTGTGCAGAGGGTGCAGGGAGGGGCTGCCAGGGCCGCAGCAGGGGATCCAGCCCCTGAGGCAGTGGCGGGAGTGCCGTGCCACAGGAGCCCAGGTGACCCCGCTGTCTCCTGCCACAGTTCCACGCCATGGACACGCTCCACAAGAACATCTACGACATCTCCAAGGCCATCTCGGCCCTGGTGCCACAGGGCGGGCCCGTGCTCTGCAGGGATGAGATGGAGGAGTGGTCGGCGTCAGAGGCCAACCTTTTCGAGGAGGCCCTGGAAAAATACGGGAAGGATTTCACGGACATTCAGCAAGATTTTGTGAGTACCGATGGCAACGGGAGTGGCTGGCCATGCCCATGTCCAGGTGGGCTGTGGGGCGTGCGTCGAGGGAGCCTCTCCTGCACCCTGATGCCCTGTGTGTAGCAGGGCGAGTTCCATTTCGGCTGCACTCAGCGGCCATAGTCCCTCCTGTCACACTGCGGCTCAGCCAAGGAGGCCATGTGTGCGCTCAGCAGACAGGCGTGGGGGTGCCAGCGGGGCCTGGGCATGGAGGACCACACTGCCGCCACCGCTGCACGATGAGGATGAGGCGTTGGCCCGGGTGGCGGAGGCCAGGGATCCTCACCAAGACCTTCCCGCCCTTGCCACCCCGTCCAGCCGCAGGCTTGGTTTTGCTGTGTTTTTGTTTTGTTTGACACAGTCTTGCTCTGTGCCCAGGCTAGAGTGCAGTGGTGAAATCTCGGCTCACTGCAGCCTCTGCCTCCCGGGTTCCAGCAATTCTCCTGCCTCAGCCTCTTGAGTAGGTTTTGCTTTGTTTTTGACTGAGCAAAAGGACATGACTCTCTTTCCTCACGTCCTTGTTCTCTGTCTCATGTGCGTTTGGCCCAGCAACAGGCCTAGAGGTTTTTCATGGTGCGGGGTCTTGCCCTCCCTGTACCTCCACATCAGGACTCCCCACCGTCCCTCTGTCAGCTCCCGTAAAATACTTCGAAATCAGCCGGTGCGGTGGCCCATGCCTGTCATCCTACCACTTAGGGAGGCCGAGGCGGGTGGATCACGAGGTCAGGAGTTCAAGACCAGCCTGGCCAAGATGGTGAAACCCCATCTTAACTAAAAGTATAAAAAATTAGCCAGGCGTGGTGGCACACACCTGTAGTCCCAGCTACTCAGGAGGCTGAGGCAGAGAATTGCTTGAACCCGGGAGGCAGAGGTTGCAGTCAGCCGAGATCGCACCACTGCACTTCAGCCTGTCTTGAGACAGAGCAAGACTGTGTCTCAAAAAAAGAAAAAAATACTTTTAAACTAATCTGTTAGAAGAGCATCCAATGGGCCCCCAGAGAGAGGAGCATAGCCATATAAAGGTGATGGGGCCCCAGACCGCCAGCCCTGGGAAGGTGGGGCCTGTGCCAGGGCAGGGAGGAGCCTCCAGAGGGGCTGGGCATGGCGGGGTTGCTGGCATCTGATGAAAAGCAGCATCCAAGCAGCAGAGGCCGGAGGAGCATCTAAACGCTGAAGAAACAACACCGGGTTGGGTGGCGTGCCTGGACCTGAAGGGCCAGCCGTGAGGCTCTCAAGGAGGCCCTGCTGCCTCTTTGTGTGGGGGTGTCTGGCTGAGGGGTGAGCTTGCCAGGCGGGAGGAGTCCCTGACTGTCCCTGGGGCCAGCGGCCTCTGTAAAGCAGATGTAGGTCTCTCCAGGCTTAAAGACAAATCAAGAAGAGCAGAGCTTTTTCAGACAAGTGGATGAGCTCTAGGAACAGAACTCACCAGCGAGGCTCAGACTAGGGCAGAGTTTGAGGGACACCCTATTGCACGTGGTTCCCCCCCGAGGCAGCGCTTGGGAGGCTAGGGCTGGGGGCTATGTCTGGGTGCAGGGTGAGGAGGCTAGGGCTGGGGGCTATGTCTGGGTGCAGGGTGAGGAGGCTGGGGCTGGGGGCCATGTCCGGGTGCAGGGTGAGGTGGCTGGGGCTGGGGGCTGTGTCCAGGTGCGGGGTTGGGAGGCTGGGGCTGGGGCTATGTCTAGGTGCAGGGTGAGGAGGCTGGGGCTGGGGGCCATGTCCAGGTGCGGAGTCGGGAGGCTGGGGCTGGGGGCTGTGTCTGGGTGCGGGGTCGGGGGCCTGGGGCTGGGGGCCGGGTCGGGAGGCTGGGGCTGGGGGGCCGTGTCCAGGTGCAGGGTTGGGAGGCTGCGGCTCGGGGTCCCTGTGGAGGCAGCTGGCCCTGCTCTCCTTCCTGGCAGATGCAGTGGACCAGGCTGAGGAAGGATCTTTAATAAGACAGGTTGTTTAGAGAAATCCTGGCCACAGAGCACACTTGGCTGTCTGTGTCTGTGGAAGGTCAGTTACCTTGATCGAGCTGGTAAATAGCAGAGAAGCGAGAACTTTACAGGTGAGATCCTCAGACTCCAGTGCTGGACTTAAAAACAAGCCCTAGGGCCGGGCGCGGTGCTCACGCCCGTAATCCCAGCACTTTGGGAGGCCAAGGTGGGTGAATCACAAGGTCAGGAGTTTGAGACCAGCTTGGCCAATATGGTGAAACCCCATCTCTACTAAAAATACCAAAGTGAGCCGACCATGGTGGTGTGCACCTGTAATCCCAGCTACTCAGGAGGCTGAGGCAGGAGAATCGCTTGAACCTGGGAGGCAGAGATTGCAGTGAGCCAAGATCGTGCCACTGCACTCCAGCCCGGGCGAGAGTGAGACCCCATCTCAAAAAAAAAAAAAAAAAAAGACAAAAACTCAAACTCTTAGATGTTAAAGGCTGGCATTCTGAAAGCTTAAGATAGAACCCCAGAGCACAATAGCAGAATATTAGAGAATAATCTTGGTGAAAATACTGCCCACCTGAAATTGCTGGGATTATAGACAAGGAAGGACTAAGGAAAGTCCTGGCTTTCCACGCCGCTGTGTGCAAAAGGCGGAAACCACGTGAACACGAGCAGTGAAGTCAAGTAGGAAAGATCGGAGATGGGAGAAGGACGTCGTGAAGTCAAGCTTGTGTCTTTTGTATGAGACGGAGTCTCACTGTCGTACAGGCTGCAGTGCAGAGGCACGGTCTCGGCTCGCTGCAGCCTCCGCCTCCCAGGTTTAGGCAGTTCTTGGTCTCAGCCTCCTGAGTCGCTGGGATCACAGGCGCGCACCACCACGCCCAGCTAATATTAGTTTTTTGTATTTTTAGTAGAGACTGGCTTTCACCATCTTGGCCAGGCTGGCCTTGAATTCTTGACCTCGAGATCCACCCGCCTCAGCTCCCAAAGTGCTGGGATTACAGGCGTGAGTGGACTGCACCTGGCCAAGTTAAACTTTCTGAGGCAGGGTCCTGCTCTGTCACCCAGGCTGGAGTGCAGTGTCTCAATCACAGCTCATTGCAGCCTCAATTCTCCTGCCTCACTTTAAAATTTTTGTAGAGACGAGGTTTTGCCATGTCACCCCGGCTGGTTTTGAACTCCTGGGCTCAAGTGAGTGACCCACTTTGGCCTCCCAAAGTGCTGGGATTGCAGGTGTGAGCAATGGTACCCAGCCAAGTTAAACTCTAACCCAGAAAAGGAATGGCTCACGCCTGTAATCCCAGCACTTTGGGAGGCTGAGGCGGGTGGATCACGAGGTCAAGAGATCAAGACCATCCTGGTCAACATGGTGAAACCCCGTCTCTACTAAAAATACAAAAAATTATCTGGGCATGGTGCTGTGTGCCTGTAATCCCAGCTACTCAGGAGGCTGAGGCAGGAGAATTACTTGAACCCAGGAGGCGGAGGTTGCGGTGAGCCGAGATCGCGCCATTGCACTCCAGCCTGGGTAACAAGAGCGAAACTCCGTCTCAAAAAAAAAAGAAGAAATGGCTGAGATGGCCGGGCACGGTGGCTGACACCTGTAATCCCAGTACTTGAGGAGGCAGAGGCGGGTGGATCACAAGGTCAGGCGTTCGAGGCCAGCCTGGTCAGCATGGTGAAACCCCATCTCTACTAAAAATACAAAACTTAGCCAGGTGTGGTGGTGGGCACCTGTAGTCCCAGCTACTGAGGAGGCTGGGGTTAGAGAATCTCTTGAACCCAGGAGATGGTGGTTACAGTGAGCCAAGATCACACCACTGCACTCCAGCCTGGGCGACAGAGTGAGACACCATCTCAGAAGAAAAAAAAAAGGCTGAGCTGGAGCCCAGGTTGTCAGTACCACTTGGCAGGGTCTTGACCTTGACCCTGTGCCAGCTCCTCTTCCCCTGGCATCACAGTGTTCTGGCACCTGGTGGGGGAACCTGCCTCTCAGCTGCCCTCTGCACCCTCCTGCCTCAGGAGCCTGGCCCCAGGGCACCATGCACACCCTGCCCTCCCACCTCCTGCCACAGCCCTCCTGCCCCCTCCGTGGCCTTCTGGCCGCAGCCCATCCCTGCCCATGTGACGTGCCTCCCTCCTGCCCCTTCCTGCTTGTGTGACACACCTCCTCCTGCCAGCTCCCGTGGAAGTCGCTCACCAGCATCATCGAGTACTACTACATGTGGAAGACCACGGACAGATACGTGCAGCAGGTGAGCCCGTGCCGCCCCCACATCCCACGCCCGTCCTCTCCCCAAACGGTGGGGTGCAGTGCTGTGGCGGGGGGAGGAAGGCTCTGGAGCCCCGGCCCGGCTGTGTCCCCGAAGTAGCCCCTGCCGGGTGTCTGAGGCTCCGCTCCTTCCCTCTCTTGGGCTCTTTTCACAAAGTTCTTCCCCAGGGGAGACATTGGTGTCCCTCCCTGCGGCCTCCAGTCTGTCTGCACCGCAGCCCCCACCGGGGCCTGGCTCGCTGACCTCTGACCTTCTCTTTTGTTTTAAGAAACGCTTGAAAGCAGCCGAAGCTGAGAGCAAGTTAAAGCAAGTCTATATTCCCAACTAGTAAGTATGCCTCATAGCCATTGTCTTCGTGGCCCTGGGGTTCAGGGAGGGTGGGCACAGGATGCTGCGGCCAGGCGGGTCCCAAGGAAGCTTGGACTCAGAGGTGGGGAAGGCTGGGGCAGCCCCCAGGAGGGTGGCTCAGGGCTGGGGGGCTCTGGCTGCAGACACAGTGGCTGCGTCTCCATTGTCCTGGGCTCCTGGTCAGTAAGGGGGCATTCAGATTCCAACACACACCGCCAGGGTTCAGTCCCTAAACTGGGCTCCATGCTGGGGAGGAGCTCAGGGGCATGAGCGGCTCAGACCTCAGCGGGAGCCCCTTCTAGGGACTGAAAGGGGAGAAAGGAAGATCCCTGCCAGGGGCGAGGGTTTCCAGGACGTGGTTCTGGGCGAGGCGGTCAGCCGCGGCCGAGGGGTGCGGGACGTGGTTCTGGGCGAGGCGGTCAGCCGCGGTGTGTGCTGGGCAGATGGGCCCTTGAGGCTCGTGTGCCTGCAACTCCTTCCTTCCTCTTTCCTTCTCTAAGTAACAAGCCAAATCCAAACCAAATCAGCGTCAACAACGTCAAGGCCGGCGTGGTGAATGGCACGGGCACGCAGGGCCAGAGCCCTGGGGCTGGCCGGGCCTGCGAGAGCTGTTACAGTAAGTGCCCTGGGAGGCCGGGGGCACCGCACACCCACCTTGTGGGCCGTGGTGCCTGTGCTGGCCCTGAGGGCTCCAGCATGGCCCAGCCTGGGAGAGGCCCAGGGACGATGGGGGCTGGGTCCCGTGGGTGTGGTTGGGATGCCTGGCGGTGGGGCGGGTGTGGGGGCGGCGGGGAACCCTGACTTCGCTGGTCCTGCTTAAGAATCCGTCTATTTCCAACTTTGTTGTCCGTAGCCACACAGTCTTACCAGTGGTATTCTTGGGGTCCCCCTAACATGCAGTGTCGTCTCTGCGCATCTTGTTGGACATATTGGAAGAAATATGGTGGCTTGAAAATGCCAACCCGGTTAGATGGAGAGAGGCCAGGACCAAACCGCAGTAACATGGTAAGGGGGGACTGCCCGCCCTGCCGGCTGCGGGCGTGTCTGCCTGGTCCTCGGCCCCCGGTCATGGCGCTGTGTCGGGGCGGTTGCGCCCCCTTCCGCAGAGTCCCCATGGCCTCCCAGCCCGGAGCAGCGGGAGCCCCAAGTTTGCCATGAAGACCCGGCAGGCCTTCTATCTGCACACGACGAAGCTGACGCGGATTGCCCGGCGGCTGTGCCGTGAGATCCTGCGCCCGTGGCATGCCGCGAGGCACCCCTACCTGCCCATCAACAGCGCGGCCATCAAGGCCGAGTGTGAGTCACCCTGACGCCCGCTGACGCTGTTCTTGCAGGTGGCGGGGAGGAGCAGCAACCTTGGGGCCCAGCCCGTAGCTCCGAGGGGAGTCCTGGACCAGGGAGCCCCATTTCCTTCCGGTGCTGGCATGGCCGAGCCCCGAGAGGGCTCCCAGGTCAAGGCGCAGGCAGGGTCCCGTGCTCCCTGGGGCACCACACCCCTCACGCTGTTTGGTCCCTACAGGCACAGCGCGGCTACCCGAAGCCTCCCAGAGCCCACTGGTGCTGAAGCAGGCGGCGCGGAAGCCGCTGGAAGCTGTGCTCCGGTACCTTGGTGAGCAGGCCGGGTGCGAGGAGGGTTTCTGGTGCTGCCTGTGGGCAGCTTCTGACCCAAGCTCATGCACGGGTGCTCCCGGCTTCTCTAGCCGGCATCTCCTGGACAGCCCCCCAGGGCCTGGAACCGTCCTCTTGGGGTACTCTGCACTGTGCCAGCCTCAGGCAGATCCACTGGGACCCAGGCTGCTCTCTGCTCCAGGGGCTTGATGGGGTTCAGGCAGAGTGGCTGCCGCTCTGTCTTCTGCGGGGCCAGCCTCCTCAGGGCACACCCAGGGGACTTCCCTGCCAGCCTTCATACCCTGGTTCCTGTGTTCTGATCGTCCCTGGGGCCTGAGGTCTGGGTTTGCATGGGGTATACCCATGCCTGTAATGCAGGGAGTACACCCCTGAGCCACGCCCACACCACGGTGGGTGGGGGGGCAGCGCTTGGGCCTCTACAGGGCCTGGGCAGGGGGAGGGGCACACCTGGCCCGCTGCCTCGGGCGGGGGTTCCCTTGCCTTTGAGGGTCTGAGGACACCTGAGAACCTTAGCCAGCTACCCTGGCCCAGCCGGAAGCAGCCTGGGGGGCTGGGCCAGACGTCAGTGGTGGGGGGGCGGCTCACCAGTGTGCTGGGCTGGAGCGGGCTTGTGTGGCTGCCCTCCCGACACAGGGGTGACTGTCCTGGGCAGCACATTCCAGAGCCCTGAGCTAAGTGTGCTCTGCACACTCAAGTGGCTTTGGCATTGCCCTGTTTAGGGTCATGGGCCCCTGTCCTGTGGGAAGAGGTGGCTGGTGTCAGGGCTGGCCCTCAGCAGCTGTGTCCCTGGCTTGGCTGGCCGGGTGGTTGGTTCGCAGTCTGAGCAGCAGCCAGCCTGGTTAACAGGTGTGCTGTGCTCACGGCCGGTGTCTGGACCCTGTTGGCTGGGGGCAGAGGGGCCTGGGCACTGCCAGGCAGTCTCCCTGCTCCCTGGAAGCCCTGGGTGCTGGATTGGCCTGGGCATGCCCCCCGCGGAGGACACTTAGAGCTCCTGGGCCCCAGGTTATATGACGACCCCTCCACATCCACCCCAGTCAGGATGGGGCCAAGTTCCTGGTGGTGTCCCGGAACCATGAGGGCTGGAGGCTGCCCACCCGCCCCTTGCTGGGCAGAGGTGACTTGCCTTGCCTGTGTCATTCCCGGCAGAGACCCACCCCCGTCCCCCCAAGCCTGACCCCGTGAAGAGCGTGTCCAGCGTGCTCAGCAGCCTGACACCCGCCAAGGCAACCCCCGTCATCAACAATGGCTCCCCCACCATCCTGGGCAAACGCAGCTATGAGCAGCACAACGGGGTGGATGGTGAGTGGCTCCCTCGCCCGGTGAGTCCGGGCCTGCCCTGCCCGGTGAGTGTGGCCCTCGTCACCCACCCGGGGCGACCGCGGTGCGTGCTGACGCTGTCTTCTCTCCCTCTCTCCTGCCCCGGCGCTGCCAGGCAACATGAAGAAGCGCCTCTTGATGCCCAGTAGGGGTAAGGCCTGGGGCCACGGGCGGGCGCTGCGCCCGTGATGCCTGTCCTGTGCTGCTGAGTGTGTCCCCGCGGCGGGCGGCCCGGGGCCCATGCTTGGGGCAGTCCACGGGAGCCAGGCAACGGCCCAGTCCCCCCACTCCTCCCGACACCACTGGTCCCTTGTTGAGACCCCACCCCCGAGCCCAGGCATCTGGCCCTCGGTCCCCTGGCCCCACGCCCTGTCAGTGGACTGTCCTGGCATGTGTGGCCCTGTCGCCCTGCCTGCGCTGTCTGCCATCGCGCTGTGACCGCCCGCATGCTGCCAGCCTCAGCTCGTGGGCCGCCCGTGCTGTGCCTGCAATCCTTTTGTGCGCCTGCCTGTGGGGGGACAGTGGGGACAGTGAGGGTGTCCGGCAGGCTGTGGGCAACTGAGCTTGCACCCAGGCTTGGCGCCTTCTGTTGGGTGATGGGTTTGGTGCTGTATGCCAGTTGGTTGGATTAGGGGCTGTGGGACCCCAGGCCCCTCAGGGAAGAGCAGATAGGACCAAGCCCAGCATGGGGAGGCCAGGTGTGTGGGACGCAGGTGCACCCAGGCCTGGGCTGGGTGTGCGGGTGCTGGGCCTGCCAGTGTGGATGTGCCTGCAACCCCTCCCCAGGCAGCTTTCACTCAGGGTGTTGGCCAGGGTAGCAGGGCCGATTTGGGGACCCGGAGGCGGCTGTGGGTAGTGGCCATCCAGCCCAGCCAGCCCTGTTCCCTCGGAGCGTTCTCTTGAAGCTGTCAGGCTCCCTGGCAGGCATGTCCTATGGGGTCAGCCCATGAGCTGAGGTGCGGGCTGGGCCTGAGGTCAGGTGCTGGGCTCCCTGGTCTCCACCTGTCTGGACATGCACAGCTGGCCTGTCCCCGCTGCCTCCATCTGCCAGCCTTCAGCGGTGTCTCTGTCCCGGCCCCAGCCATCTGGTATTGGGGTTGCCCCCGTGGCCAAGTCCTGGCCACACCGGCCCAGGCCCATACACTCTGGGCTGGCTTTACTTGGCTGCTCCTGGGACGCCTGCCATTGGGAACACTGGTAGCAGGAGGGAGTCCTTGTCAGCAGGCATCTTTGAGTTTCGTTTTGTTTTGTAAAAAGCGGTTAACCAGCAAGTTAGATCAAAGCCCGATGTATTCCCATTGAACTTCCACACCTCATACTCCAGCCCCAGCCGTGCCATGCTCGTGAGGGAGTGCCAGTGCACGCCAGCTGGCTGGGCTGGGCCCTGGGCTTAGAGGGCTCAGCCACAGAGGAAGTGCCTGTCCTGACGTGTGGGGCCAGGACCCCGGCGCTGGAGAGGGGCCAGCTGGGTGGAGACGGCTCCTGGGCGCGTTGGCACACACAGGGTGGGGTCTCTGTCCAACCCGGGTAGGTGTGAGCTGAGCTCGGGCAAGGCCCTGCCTGCCCACTGCGTGGAGCCCTAGCGATCTAACCCAGCCAGCTGCCCCTGCTCTGTCCCCACCTGCGGGCCTGCAGATGGCACGTGCGGCTCACTAACCTAAAGCATGTGTTTTCTTCCCTCTGCCGTCCACCACTCTGGTAGGCACTTACCTGGGTAAGTAGCTCTTGTGCTAGTGGCCAGCCCTGGGCGCTGGGCCTTGGCTCACGGCAGGTGCCCCGAGGTGTGGCTGCCACTGCTCAGGGGCGCTGCGGGGCAGGCGCCTGGGACCCCACCCCACCCTGCCGGCCCGGCTAAGCCAGCTGGTAGGGAAAGGCTGACCCAGGGCTCCAGGGCCCAAGTTGGCCCCTAGGGGAGTGCCCCAAGCTAGGGGGTGGCTGCAGGCGGGTAGGGCTGGACAGGCCACTTCTGTTCAGCCTCAGCTGAGCAGCGTTTTGGAGCTGGCAGGCTGCTCCAGTGCCCCCGGGCCTGGCACCTGACTGAGTATGACGTCCTGTCCTCTCTGGGTTGGTCCTGCTGGGAGCTGGACCCCCTGAGACCAGCTTCTATGTGCTCACGCTCACACTCACAGACAGGGCAGTGGGGGATAGCAGCGGAGGTCCTGGGCCTGGCTGGGGCTCACCGGGAGCATGGCCTGCCTCTTGGCCTGGCTCCCGCAGTGACCCTTGGGCTCCTTACTGTGGGAACTCAGAGGCTTTTTGGCACCCCACCCGGAGCACCAGCCAGGGTGGCTGGGGCCCAGCAGGGGCAGTGGGCGGCGACCTGAGTTTCCAGCTGGGGCTGGTGGCTCTTGATGCCCTGGACCTGGCCAGCGAAGGCGGCTGGGAGCCTTGGGAAGAAGCCCGGCCTCCTGGTGGACCAAGGCCTACAGCTTGGCTGCCCGCCGAGGGGCTTGTGTGTGTCACTGCTGTACTGACGGCCATGCCAGGCTTTGCTTGTCTGTGCACAAGCAGGCGAGTGGGTGGGCGGCCCGGCCCCTATGCAGCTGTGACGTCCAAGGCTCCTGGGTTCCTGCCTGGAGCTCAAGCCAGTGTGACTCTCGCCGACCAGAGAGCAGTGGGGCCACCAGGCGGCCCAGAACCTGGGGAGGCGAGACCCACATCCCCCAGGCCCATCCCGGGTGTGGGCTCTGGCTTGGTTGGTGGGTGGCCCCGGCCCGTGGTCCCGGGGTGGCCGGGGCAGCTGTGGGTGGTGGGGGTGCAGGACGCGCTCTCTGAGCCTCATTTCTCTTCTCCATTTCTTGTCAGGTCTGGCAAACCACGGACAGTCCAGGCACATGGTAAGAGGGACAGCCCATGATGTGGCACACGCGTGCTCACCCTTGGGAAGCTCTCGGGGGTAGCCGGCCCTGCCCAGTGCCATGTGGAAGCCTCCAGGAGGCCTGGCAGGACCAGAGGGGCTGCAGCATGTGGGGGCCATGGCCTCTGCGCCAGGCCAGCGGTGTGGGCCACACAGTCCAGGGCCACCCTGGCCTGGGGCGGGAGTGTGAGTAGCTCATGGGGGGGGGTCTCCAGCCGGCCTTGGTTGGGGTCCCACTTAGCAGGAGCCTGCAGGTTGAGGTGGAGCTGGCCCTCGGCCGGCTGCCCAGGAAGCGCACCCCCTCTGCAGGGACCAAGCCGGAATCTCCTGCTTAACGGGAAGTCCTACCCCACCAAAGTGCGCCTGATCCGGGGGGGCTCCCTGCCCCCGGTCAAGCGGCGGCGGATGAACTGGATCGACGCCCCAGATGACGTGTTCTACATGGCCACGGAGGAGACCAGGTGGGGCCTTCCCGGGGCAGGTGGGCGGGCTCCGAGCAGCGTCCCAGCCCTCACCGCCACCTCTGCCCGCAGGAAAATCCGCAAACTGCTCTCGTCCTCGGAAACCAAGCGGGCTGCCCGCCGGCCCTACAGACCCATCGCCCTGCGCCAGAGCCAGGCCCTGCCGCTGCGGCCAGCGCCGCCCGCGCCGGTCAATGACGAGCCCATCGTCATCGAGGACTAGGGGCCGCCCCCGCGCCCGCCCTCGCCCGCCCCAGCGCCCACGCCGCCCGCCCCTCAGTTTGGTAGTGCCCCACCTCCCGCCCTCACCTGCAGAGAAACGCGCTCCTCGGACCTGGGGCAGGAGAGGAGGAAGCGCCGCTAACTTATTCCCGAACCGAGGAGCCTGTTTTTAGCTTCGTGTTTACTTTTTGGCTGGAGCGGAGATGGGGGGCACCCACGCGTGCCCCTGTGCTGCGGGGCCTCTTGCCCGGAGGCCGGGCCCTAAGGTTTTGTTGTGTTCTGTTGAAGGTGCCATTTTAAATTTTATTTTTATTACTTTTTTTGTAGATGAACTTGAGCTCTGTAACTCACACCTGGAATGTTAGGACCTGCGGCCGAGCTGCCTGGCGGGTCGGCCCCTTGTCTTTTCAAGTAATTTTCATATTAAACAAAAACAAAGTAAAAAATCTTATAAAAAGGAAAAAAACCAACTGCTTCTTCCCGGTCCTTTGTTCCCAGTCCCTCTCCCTGACTTAGGCCCTGGGGCCCCCACCCTCCTCGGGCAGCCCTGGCGGTGCCTCTGCCCTGGAGCGGGAGGCCCCTGGAGAGCCACCCGGCCTCCAGGCTCTGCTGCTCTCCCTGTCGGGCCTGGCGCAGTGCCCTCTCCCTGTCTCCCAAGGCCGGGGCTCAGCTGGGGCCAGGAGGCTCAGAGAAGGGGCTACGGGGACATAGCACCAGGAAGCCTTGGGTGCGGGACTTCCCCGACTGGGGCCAGGCTCTGCAGGGCTTCAGGGCAGAGGCAGCACGGTGGAGAGAGATCTGGCAGGCCTGCGTGGGAGGAGGCCGGGGTGGGGGTGTGGGGATGGAGTGACCAGCATGACCCCTCTACCTCCACAAGGGGCATTAAGGGGTGTCAGGGCCCGGCCCCCTTCCCCAGGAGCAGGGCTGAAACCATCAGTGGGCTGAAATCGTCAGTGTGTGTGCGTTTGTGTCTGCGGCAGTGGTGGGCCTGGGGCTGCCCCCTACCAGGCAGAGCTGGCCCTGCTGAAGACCCTGGGGCTCGTGGCTCCCTCCCACCAGGGCAGCCAGCACAGCTGGGCTAGCGAGGCCTTGGAGAGCTCCACTTGGGGGCGCAGCCTCCTGGTTCTGCAGAGCCTGGCCCCAGCCGCCTGAGGGTTTCTGCCCAGAGCTGCGGCCCCCAGCAGGTGGTCACTCTCAACAGTGAGAATCTGCTCAGATTTCAGTAAGCATGTTCTCAGAGGCCCTGCTTGGCCCATTCCCGGGCACCCGACTTGCAGGCCCAGGGACAGGGACAGGCCAGGCCACCAGAAGCAGGGGTCCCGTGGATAACCTGGCTGCAGACCGCCACCCCTCGGGCCACACAACCTCCTCCAGCCAGCAGGGGTGCACCCAGGCCTCTCCCGGGGATGGTGGCTCCTCTGCCTCTCCCTGGAGCTGTGCCTTTGCTCACCCAGCCCACCCAGGCGCCTGTCATGCAGTAATCTCTCGCCAGGGAATTAAAATAGAAACCACTTTTGCTGCCTCCTGGAAGATAAAGATAAGGGGGGGGGTGTCCTGGCCTCCCCTGGGAATTTGTGCTGGGGCCCAGCAGTGTGACAGGACTGGGTTGGGGACTCAGCTGCAGTGCACATACACACCCCCGCCCCCCGCAGCCAACTGGAATCCAAGTGACCCCACAGCCTGAGGAGACGTGTCTGTAGTGTGTCTCCCGGCCCCTGACCTCATGAAGGACACAGCCGCCTCTGAGGCCTTTTCCAGCCCCAGGGATCTGGAGGAAGGGGCAGGGTCTTGGTGAAGGCGCCAGCCCCCTCGCCTCCCTGAGTGCTGCCCCCCTTCCCCAGGCCAAGGCCTGCCCCACAATGCTGGCCTCAGCAGCTTGTCCACCCCCAGTCCTGTCCTTTTCTGGAGTCCACATGTGAGGTGTCTCAGGCCCTGGTCTCTGTCCCAAGAGCATGGAGACCCTGAGAAGGGTCCTCTCCCACCCTAGACACCCTCCCTGGCCAGACACCCAGGCCTCAATGTCCTCCCGGGGCCAGGCTCTGGCCACCTGTGCTGGATGGGCCTGGGCTGCTCAGGGGTCTCAACCTGGGCTTAGAAAGGGCACGGGCTGGGGGGAGCAGGGTTAGAGTCTCCCAGCTTTGCTATGTCCTCATTTGGCCGCTCCCTGCTGATGGGACAGCAGCCTGCTCCCTGCACCAGCAACCCCGCAGGGCTACAGCTCCCCAGGGCCAGGAGTGTCTCAGGGTGCTGTCGTGCCTGGAGGCCTGTCCTGCCAGCTCCACTCCTCCCTGCCAGGGGCCTCTTGGCCCCCACTCTGCCCAGCCCTGGCTTCCCTGCAGTGGAGCTGAGCGGGGGCCCTGCCTACCATCTGCCAGTGTCGCAGGATGGCAGAAGGCACCAGACCACTGCTGCCTGGGGACATGATGCCACCCCACTCACAGCCATTGGCCCTGCCAGCTCCCTTCACACCAGCTGTGTCCTGTGGCTCCCTCTCCACTCGGGGCCCATCCTGCTCTGTTGCTGCCCCTGCCTGTGACCCACCACAGCCTCACAGGTGGAGACAAGGCCACGGCTGTGCACCTGTTGATCCCGACCCATGCCTGCCAGGCCCAGAACAGCCTGTCGCATCAGGGAGCCTCTGGCTGCTGCCCAGGGACTGCGGCTGGGGTGAGGGCAGTGCAGCAGCTGGACACTCTCCTTGTCCCACCCCCCCGCCGTGTGTCTCCAGGGCACCTGGCCACTGCCGAATGCCATTCCTTTGCTGCCACCCTGGGAGGGGCCCGGACATTCTTCTGGCAGGGTAAGGGAACTCGAGGCAGGTGTTCTCCCTCGAGAAGGGCCCTGTCCTCCAGAGCAGGCCCCACAGGGAGCAGAGGTGGGGCCAAGTCAGGAAGGGTAATGGCTTATCCCCAGGCTTCCAAGCTGGGCTGAACGGGGCGGGGAGCTGGAGAGGGTTTGGCAGTGGCCCCATGAATCCAGCCTGGGCAAGGCACTGCTGCTAGGGACCCCTGGGCCTGCCAGGGAGGAAGGACTGCCCAGGAAGGGCCTTGGCTGGCACAGGTCCCAAGTGCAGAGTGGGGAGCTGGTCAGGCTGGTCAGTCAGGCATGGGGGTGTTGGGGGGGTCATGTTTCTGGCCTGCGGTCACCATGGAAAATGGCAGTGGCTGCAGTGTGTATGTGCAGGGAAGGAGGGTGCTGCCCCAGGGGCCAGACCAGGGCTGCCATGAAGGCCTGGTCCGGGAGCACCAAGGGCCACTGGTCAGCTCACAGACACACCTGGTGCACCACGCAGAGGAAACCGGGCAGGTCTCCATGCCCGGCCCACAGCCTCCAAGACACTGGGGGAAGGGCGTCCGAAGCCAGCTGTCCCCATGGGGCCTGATCACTGGGGTTCTGGGAACTGCCTGTCTCCCAAGTCCGAGGCTCATCCGGAGCCTGGAGGCTCAGAGAAGGGGCTACGGGGACTTAGCACCAGGAAGCCTGTGGCTGTGGCACTTCCCAGGCTGGAGCCAGGCTGTTCGGGGCTTCAGGGCAGAGGCAGCACAGTGGAGAGAGATCTGGCAGGCCTGGGTGGGGGTGCGGGGGTGCAGTGACTGGCGTGACCCCTCTAGGTCCCGCCTGACCTCTCAAAGTCAGGCCTGGGCCCGGAGGCCCGCAGCTGGTCCCGGGCGATGCGGGAGAAGGGACTGGAGTGTCTGCCCCAGCCCGGGGCACAGAGGGCACGGCCACTCCTTCCCTTCCCACCTCCCCACCGCCTCCCGGGCCGCCCCTGGGTGGGAGTCTCGGGGAGGACGCCTTTAGCGCAAGCTCCTTGGCGCTGGTGCCCGCCGCCCCCTCCCGGCCTCGGAGCAGAGGCCGACCTCCCCCACCCCTTCCAGCAGCTTCTCGCGCTGTTTTTGGAGGTGGCGGCGCCTTCCTTCCTGAGCCCTGCCCTCCACCCGACGAGCCTTCAGCACCACAGACAGTGTTGGGGCGGGGCCCGGAGACCCGGGCTGGGGTGGGGGCCGCGCCTGCCGGGAATCCGACTCCGCGCCCGCGGCGCGCCTGTTGCTATGGTAACCGAGCAACAAAGGGAAGAGGGGCGGGCGCGGCGCGCGGCGGGTGGGGGAGGGGGTGGGGTGGGGGTGGGGGTGGGGTCCTCCCGGAGCCCGCGACCCCTTCCCGCAGCGGAACGCAGCCTGGGCGCCCAGGGCCGGGCGTGGCGCACCCCGGGCCGGGATCACCAGGGTTCCCCACGAGCCGAGGGCCAGGCTCCCCGCGCCCCGCCCGCGGCCCCTGGGATGGCCCGGCCAAGCGGCCCCGACGTCGCCATGGAAACAGCCGGGGCGCGTGCGGCGCCGCCGTCGCCCGGGCGGGCCCCTGTAGACGCCACCGCCAGCGAGAGGGGCGCAGGGCCGCCAGGCCCCCGCCATCCCCGGCAGGTGCGCCCCGCCCTCCGCGACGCCCCCAGCCCGGGGGGGCGGGTTCTCGAGGCCCCGCCCCGGCCGCGGAGCCAATGGGCGCGCGGGCAGCAGGACGGGCGGGGCTGGGTGCGGGCGGCGGCCGCCGGCAGAAGAGCGGACGGAGGGCGCGGGCCGAGCGGGCGCACCGACCATGGCCTCCAAGTGCCCTAAGTGCGACAAGACCGTGTACTTCGGTGAGTGCGAGTGCGAGCCCGCGCCCGGCCGCCCAGCGCATCCCGCCGCCCTTCGCGGCCAGTCCCCCGCCGCAGAGTCGCGGCGTAACTCGGGGTACGCCCAGCCCGGGCCCCGGCCCCGGCCGGAGGATGCGCGTCCCGGAGCACGGCTGGCCGCGCTGCCCACGCGGCTGAAGCCACGGGGTGGGGCTGCGCGGAAGCGGGGGCGACCACACCCGAACCCCGAAGCGGCGTGTGGGGGCGGAGCAGGGACCACCCGGGCGGGTCGTGTGGGCCCCCGGGATGAGGCCGGGGTTTGGGGAGCGCACGGGGATCCGTGGACGCACCCCAGTTCCTCTGACGGCGCCGGGTGGGGTGGGGTGGGGCTGGGCGGGGCAGTGCGCCCTGGGTGCCTTCTGCGCGCCCCCGGGGGCCTGGACCCTTCCTCCTGGACCCCCCACACTCGCTGTCCCGCGAACACGTGGCTGGGCCCGCGTGGCGGGGAACAGTGACCCTCAACTCTCCGGGCTCCGCTGAGCTGGGCTGGGCCGGGTCTGGACTGTTGCCGGGATTCAGTCCAAGCGGGGGCGACCTTGGCCTCCGCCTCCTGCTTGTCCCAACGCATTCTCTTGGCGCGAGCTTCCCCAGGAGTTTCACACGGGGGTAGGGCGGGGCGGGTGTGACACCAGGGTCCCCGCGAACCTGAGAGGGACGTTGTGCTCAGGCAGCCCAGGTGTCCAGGACCCCTGCCTCCTCAAGGTCAGGACAGCCCTGGACGGGATGCAGGTGGTGGCAGGAGGAGGGATGTCTCGCCGGGCGCCCTCGGTCGGCAGCCCCTCCCCCAGGCGCGCTCCCCGTTCCTGGCTCGCTCACTCCCTGGGCCTGGGTGTGCCCTTCCCACCCCGGTCCTCCTGGCTGATTCCCTGCCCAGCCTTCTTCAGCGTGGTAATGCCCCTGCCCACCTACCCACCAGCTGCTGCACGGGGGGCACAGACTTAGTGAAGCAGAGAGGAGGGCCGCCACCAACAAGGCCCTTGCCCTGAAGGCCCAGACCCAAATGTGGCGTGGCCGCTGGGCTTCCCTGGCTCGCTCGGGCTGGAGGGGTTGAGTGAAGCTGTTGTTTGCTGTTCGAAGTGGGGAGGGACCGGATTTGGCCTGAAGTGCTTCTGGCATGGCTGGGAGCTGAGGGGCTTCCGGCCGCCTCGCCTCGCCTGGAGCCCGCTCAGTCCTCGGTCCCTGTCCCAGCGAGGGGTCTCTGCAAGGCTTAGGGTGGGAGATGATCCTCAGGGCCCTCCTGCGGTCCAGCTGCCCATGACTCTGCCCCAGGCCAGGCCAGCCTGGGCTCTCCAGGGCCTTGGCCAACAGTCCTGTGGAGAACCCGGAAAGGCCTTGTGCCTGCCTGGCCGGCCCAGGCTCTCGGCGGAAAACAAAGGCGCTTTAGATGCAGCGGGCTTCTGTCCTGCCCTGGAGGCATGGTGAGGCCGAGGGTCCGGAATCCTGCCCACCCCACACCAGGCTGCCCCGCAACTCACACCTGAGGACCCAGGCTGGGACGTCAGAGTGCACTGAGGATGCTGCCCAGGGCCCAGGCAGGCCAGAGCGGGCAGACGGCGCTTCCGAACCGTTAGGCCCAATCGATTCTGCGTTCCCAACTCGGACCTGTGCTGTGTGGCCATCGACCCACCCAGCGCGTCTGAGGACCAGTTCCCTGCCCCCACTTGGCCCACATCCCAGAGACGGCCAGAGCGGAGTGGTGCCACAGCCCTGGGCTGCAGCTGCCACCGCCGATAGCCATCAAGACCTCCTTGCTGCCGCTGGGACACGCCTGCCCTGGCTGGGACCCGGTGGGGACCTGCCGGCCTGTGTCCCAGCTCCCTTGAGTGGAGTGGTTCTGGTCTGAGGGCTCTCAGCTGGTGCAGCCTTGCGGGTGGGCTGGTGTCCTGGAGGCTCGCCCTGGCCATGCTCAGAGGGTTGTGCCAGGGCTGTGGAGAGCCAGCATTCACGGCCTTGCACCTGTAGGCCACCTGGGGGTCCCATGTCACTGCCAGGAGCAGCTCCCATGCGCCTCTCAGAGTGGGCTTCGCCCTAGCCTCGTCCTCCTCCCCGACATCGGTCATACAAGGGGTGCCAGGCCACTTGCTAAGAAAGGGGCCCAGGAGAGCCACTGGTCCTCGGCCGCCTGAGGAGCTTGGCCAGATTCTGCCAGGCAGAGTGGGCCCGGCCCCCACACTCCCTCCCCCCTGGCCCACAGCTTGGCCCCTTCCCTTCAGAATTCCGTCTCTACTGGGCCCTTCCTGCCCCCCCACCTCTTCCTGCCTGGTTCCCTGGGGAGGCTCTGCTTCCGTCCACTGGGAAGCCGCCCAGCAGCCCCAGCACAGGGGGCGGGGGTGGAAGGCGGGGGTGGGGATCCCCCATCCTCAGCAGCTGGCCTCAGACCTTCCTCACCAGTGTCAGCCAGGGGCGTTAGGGTGGGGGAAGAGCTTAGGGCTTAGTTAGAATGAGGAAGCTACAGGCAGATGAGGGTCCTGCCTGGAGGCCCCATGGGGACAGGGCCTGGCCATCCCACGGGGAGCTGGAGGCTCTGGGGCTGCACCTTTGCCTCAGCATTGGGGTGCTGCCAGGCCCATGAGAGCCCAGTTGGTGGGGATCAAGGGCAAGTCAGTGTGAGGCAGGTGTGCGAGGGAGGCAGGTGTGAGAGGGAGAGAGAGCATGTGTGGGGAAGCAGGTGCGCTGGAGAGGCAGGTGTGTGAGTGTAAGGCAAGTGAGGGAATGTGGGGGAGAGGCAGCTGTGTGTGAATCAGGTGTGTGGGAGTCAGATGGGGGAGGCAGATGTGTGGGGAGAGGCAGGTGTGGGGAGGCATGTGTGTGGGGGATGGAGGCAGGTGTGTGAGAGGCAGGTGTGTGTGGGGCAGGTGTGTGTAAGGAGGCAGGTGTGTGTGGGAGGCAGGTGTGTGTGTGAGGCAGGTATGTGTGAGGCAGGTGTGTGTGTGAGG
>CM052655.1:123582903-123654092 GCA_028533165.1 Leontopithecus rosalia
CAGACCTCTGGCCCTGGGTCGCCCCTGTCCCGGGACCCGCACCCCCAGGGCTCAGCCTAACCACTCCCCCTTCCCAGCTGAGAAGGTGACATCTCTGGGCAAGGATTGGCACCGGCCCTGCCTGCGCTGTGAGCGCTGCGGGAAGACGCTGACCCCCGGTGGGCACGCGGAGGTGAGGGGAGTGCGAGGGGGCTTGGGCGCGAGGAGGGAGGGATGTTGGAGGGGTAAGCGTGAGGAGCTCCAGGAGGGCATGGGGGTGGGCGATGCACTTTCTGCAAGCCTCCGGGTGATGGGTGGGGGAGTCTGTGGACCCCTTCCTCAACACCCACCTTCTGCCCCAGCACGATGGCCAGCCCTACTGCCACAAGCCCTGCTATGGAATCCTCTTCGGACCCAAGGGTGAGTGTGGCCAGGGTGGGCCGCGGTGTTCCCCCGCCCTCCCCTCTGCCCTGTTCCCTCCACCCACCCCAGCGGCCTTTCTCCACAGGCGTGAACACCGGTGCCGTGGGCAGCTACATCTATGACCGAGACCCTGAAGGCAAGGTTCAGCCCTAGGCCACGGCTTTCAGGTGTGGGCCCACCTGCGCCCCGACCCTGAGGGGCCCCCTGCTTGGCCCAGTTTGATCGCAAGCCCGGGGGCGTGTTGGAGAAGGGGCAGCCACCGGCAGAACGCCACACCCATCCCTGAGGCTCTGCTGTGTCTGCCCCTCTGGCATTCTTGGGTGTCCTGTGACCTTCTGACCCCTGTGTGATTCTGTCCCAGCATTTCCCTGGCCCTGCAGCTCTGCCCACTCTCCCTCCCTCTCCTGCTGCCCACCACCTGCCACTGTTATTTATGCTCCCTTCGTGGGTGATGCTCATGCCCTCACCGTGTCCCTGGCTGAGCTCGCCCCTCCGGGGTGCCCTGCTTGGTGTGCACACTGCCCCACAAGCACTCCACACCCTCACGTGGCTCACCTGCCACTGAGCCTTGTGCTGCCAATAAACAGTTTGAGGATTGCAGGATTGTCTTTGCTTGTGGAAGGGTTGCAGACCCTAGACCATGTCACTTTCTGTGGCCCATGCATGCTCCCAGCCAGAGCCTCTGGGTCTGGTGCTGGTGGGCTGGGCCCTCCTCCTGAGGGTGTTGGTGGGGGTGGGGCCCTGGGATGTTTCTGAGGAGGAGGGAGGATGGGGACAGGGAGCATGGTCCCTGGTTTCGGTGGTGGTGCCCGCCCTCCATGGGGAGGAAGCAAGAACGCCAGGCAGGGAGGAGGTAAAGAGGGTAGGAGTCATCCCTGGGCCACGGCCTGGTGACGGTGGGGTTCATGGAGGACAGAGCCCTGGAGGAAAGTTGAACCTGGAACCTGAATATGCCAACAGCAGGCCTCAGAGCCCAGAGCTGCCTGGTCTGTGGAGCCTGGGAGGCGCCGGAGGGTTCAGCCCTGAGAGCAGAGGAGACGCCGTGCAGGGAATGGGGCAGGGGAGCAGGGAGGGGTCCCAGGCAGAGAATGGGGAAGCTGGTGAAGGGTGGTTGGGGAAGAGGTCTCCGGCAGCCCAGGACTGGACTGGGAAGCACAGGAGGCTTTGGGGGCTGTGGTCAGAGCAGGAGCAGAGGGTCTCAGCCTGGCTATTTCTAGCTTTTTTTTTTTCTTTTTTGAGATGGAGTTTCGCTCTTGTTACCCAGGCTGGAGTGCAATGGTGCGATCTCGGCTCACCGCAACCTCCGCCCCCTGGGTTCAGGCAATTCTCCTGCCTCAGCCTCCTGAGTAGCTGGGATTACAGGCACGCGCCACCATGCCCAGCTAATTTTTTGTATTTTTAGTAGAGACGGGGTTTCACCATGTTGACCAGGATGGTCTTGATCTCTCGACCTCGTGATCCACCCGCCTCGGCCTCCCAACGTGCTGGGATTACAGGCTTGAGCCACTGCGCCCGGCCTATTTCTAGCTTTTATCCATAGGATGATGGGCAGGCATTCATGGACAGGCCTGCCTTGGCCTGGGGTGTGGCCCAGGGACAGAATCCCTGCCCGTTCTGGTGAAGGTTTGCGTGATGACTGACTTACCCCTGGCCTACTCAGTGGTCGAGGCTCTGCCCTTTCATTCAGGAACCCTGGCGGCTCCAAGGAGCCCTCCCCTCCCTCCAACTCTGCGCGGCTATGTCGCCTTCCGCATGCGCCACTCCTCGGGTGTCCACCAGAGGGCGTGCTCTTTCTGGCAGCACAGGGCAGCCACGCAAAGACCTTCCCCAGTGGCTGAGCCCTGCCCCGGGCCACCCCGAAAATGCCTCTACCCTTCCTGCAATGAGGGGCACCCGGACCTGGCCACCTCCAGGCCCCTACCCCCAGTGCCACAGGGCGACCGGGGATTTGTGCCTTTTCCGCGCTCCCAGGCGTTGGCACAGCTCCCAGCCTGGCCACCCTCTAGTCCATGGGCTCTGATGGAGCTGAGCCTGGATTCAGGGCCCTTTGTCCCAAGAGCAGACACCACATCCTGGTGGGTCTTGGGCTGGCTTTGGGGTCCAGCCCTGCCACAGATGCCCTCCAGCCAGGCACCCGGTTCGGCCACTGTGTCTCCTCCCACCTAGAATTCGGCCAGAACATCCCGGGCCTGACATTGCGGAAGGGACGGCCACTCCCAACCTCAGGGAGAGGGGTGGTCAGGCAGACTCCAGACCCTGGCTCACAGGAGGGGCTGGATGGTTCCCCATCTCACCCCCTCCTGCCAGGCCAAGGCTTCCTTGTGGGGGGTGTGGGAGGGTTGTTTTGGGAGAACTCAGAATTCCCGGAGTGCCCACCCTTATTGCGGGCTCCCAGGGTTGCATGGGAAATTCCTTTCTGCTTGTGGTATGGGGCGGGGGGACTTGAGGGTTCAGCTGGGTCCTCCTCCCTTGGGAGCCTCCAGTGGAAACTATGTCTGAGGACAGTGGTGGGCGGTGTGCCCTTCCCTAAAACCTGGGCGGTGATGGGGGAGGGTGTGAGGACCATTTTTGTGCTAGAAGACCCACCTGGGTCGGTTGGGGGGATGATGTGGGCAGGGGTCTCCTCCAGAGATCAGCCCCTGACCCGCCAGGACAGCAGCACCGCCCCCAGGCCTGGCTGGGGCAGGACCGCTTCCTGCGGGGCGGGTCTGAGGATGACGCCTGCCTGCTGTGTTTGTTTCAACTCATTGTCATGGAAACAGGGGCGGTTGCAGCTACTGTTTGTCTGGACGGCGTCACTGGGCGGTGTTGCTGGGGGTGGCTGCATGCCCATGACACTAACAGGGCTCCCTTGCTGTCTCTAGCTCCAGGAAGCTATCTGTGCCCCCCAGCTCTCTGCCAGCCAGGGGCTTCCTTGGGTGCCTACAGCCCCAGACAACCCCTACAAAGGAGGGAATCTGGAACGGGCACTTTTGTCCCTGGGTGTGCCTCTTCTGTTCCTGCCTCGGGGACTGCTCTGCCTCAACCTTCACTCTCCCTGACCTGGACCCATGCCCAGCCTGTGAGGCGACTCTGAAATGCCATCTGCTCCATCCCTCTCCATCAGAACCTCTGGGAACCAAGTCCAGGGATCCCTGAGGCCCTGGTGCCCCTGTGGGGCCAAGCTCACACCGTAGCTGCTCTGTGGAGCCCAGCTGCACCCTTGCCATCCAATCTTCCTGTGCCTCCTGGCCAGGATCCCCCAAGGTACCCCCCACTCCAAGCTGGGCTGGTGGAGTCCTCGATGGTGTCCCCAGCCAGGCCTCTGTGGGGCCAACTCAGCCTGCAGCTACCCCTATGTCCACTTCCTCTGGCCCCTGCCCCAGCCCCCAGCACCCTTCCTCCAGGCCCTGCCTGGCTTTCCCTGGGCCAATGACTGCAGCATCAGCCCTGAGTACCCCCGCTCCTAGGGTCTTCCCAAATTCCTGCCCCGCTTCAGACTCCACACAGCTGAGACCAGCGCCCTGACCCTCTACAGGACTTGGCAGGACACACTTCCCTCCTGGCCCTGGGTCCAGCTTACTGGTGGCCGAGGTAGCCTGAGGGGTGGATGGTCAGGAAATCATCCAGTGCGTGGGCCCCTAGCTCCAGACCATTGAGGGCGGGGCACAGGCAAGGGCTGGCTGGGGACGGCCAGGTAAGGGTAGCACTTTGCCCAGTGCCGGATGGGCTTTGGGTGCGGGTATGGGGTCCAGCTACGGGGCAGGGAAGCTGGAATTCCAGCCTCTGGAATTCCTAGACTACGGCTGTAGGATGCTGGGTACCAAGTCCAGCCTCAAGGGCAGGGAGGGAGGGCAGGGGCACCCCCTCTGGCCAGTCTGTGGAATCCAGGCAGGGGTGCAGCCCCACTGGGGGCAGGGCTGGCTGAGGAAGCCCCCTCCTTTCACACCTTGCCATGTGTGCTCTGGGAGAGGAGGAACGGAGCAGCCTTCCCACCTATGCTGGAGGTGAGGCTCAGAGGAGGGGCCTGTCCGGGAAGCCTGTCCCATCCCAACCCCATGCTCGATCAGCCCAGGGCAGAAACGGCCACTGGACCTAGCACACCCAACCAGGGCCAGACCACAGGCCAGACAGAGGGTCCCGGGAGAAAAGCAGCTGAAAATAGACCCTGGGAACTTGGGAGAGTCTGAGACTCAGCCGGGCTGAGGGGAGGGGCAGGAAGGTGGGCCCTGGGGAGGGCTGAGCTGGGTGTGTTGGCAAAGCAAGGCACCTGGTTGCAAAGTGCCCAGGACAGGCCTGGGAGGGCACCTCACACCTGCCCACACCCTCAGCCTGGGCATGGGGGCGGGAGGTGGTGGGGAGGGCTTCAGTGACAGGGAGGGGCAGTCCCAAGGCGAGTGCCATAGTCTGCAGAGGGAGGGGCTGTGGGCCCAGAGGAGCAGAACGGTTCTGGAGGGGTGGACGGTGGGATTCCTCAGGGACAGTGGGGCCCAGCCCAGCCTCTCTGTCACCCTGGTTCCTGGAGCCCAGGCCTGGCTGCCACACCCCAGCCTCTGCAGGCATCAGCCAGAAGGCCAGCAGGAGCAGGCCAGGGTGCAGGGGCGTGTGCAGAGGACAGGCTGAGCAGATGGAGGAGGCCTCTTGACGCACCTGGAACCCTGCAGCAGACCCACCAGCCCCAGGTCTAGGGCCCTCTTGCTGTCCAGGTGCAGGGTGGAAAGTTCTGGGCATAGAGGCAGCCTGGGGTGAGCAGCTGGGGAGCTCTGTGTCCCTGTCCCGACCACTCTGTCCTCTGTTTGTTCCTGCCACAAATGCCACCAGCATCTCTCAAGGTGGGCTGAGAGGTGCATCTCTCAAGGTGGGCTGGGGTCTCTGGCAAGCCCAGTGAGCTGGAGGCAGGCTGGCCCTATTGACCAGATCAGTGCCCCCGGGGCAGGTGAGAGCCAGGCAAGCTTATGAAGCCAGAGGCCTGGTGCCTGGGCTGGGGCTGGTGTGTCCCAGAAGCTGGCAGGACCCTGACCTGCCCAGACAGGTTGGGCTCTGGGGGTGGGATGGTGTGAACATGGAGTCGAGGTGGAGAAAGGAACTGGAAGGTGGGCTCCTGCAGCTGAGGAGGGGTCCCCACCCCTGGAGCACAGGGTGTGGGGGAGTGCAGGATAAAGGGGGTTTGAGGGGCACATCCATCTGTAGCTGGTTTGGGGAAGGTTCCAGGGATTGTCTGTGACTGTGTGTGTCTCTGTGTTACATCTGTGTCTGTGTCAGTGTGTGTATCTGTGTTTGTGAGTGTGGGTGTCTGAGTGGAGTGGAAAAACTGCTGTGAGCCAACACAGAAGGTGCGGCCCCATGGTGAGGGCATCCTGCCCCCCACCCCACCTCACCCCACCCGTGACCATGGTGACAGGAAGCAACAGCCGGGAAGGCCAGGAAGGGACTCATCACCCTGGTTTTTAAGGGGGGGGTTCCCCCATGGGCAGGGCAGGTTGGAGTCCAGAGTGTGGGGGAAGGGGCCATCCCGGGGTGCGGGGTAGAGGGGAGGACAAGGACTGGGTCATTGTCCTTATCTGCCCTGGCCACTGTCTCTACATGAGCCACAAGGCACCTGGGGTGGGCCCGGGAGGGGGCTTGACAGAAACGGGGCAGACAAATGCTCTCGGGCACCCCAGAGACCCCAAAGATGGACACACCCACACATAGGTATGCCTGAGGGTACCAGGCACACGTGTGCCTCAGGCACCCACCCTACACTTCTGCACCCAGAGTGTGTTACCCTGGTGGGGGTGTGGATGGTGGTGCCGGGAACCCTGGGGCCTGTAGGCATCACACACCCCAGAAGTGCAGTGACAGAGCCGCCGGCCTCCCAAGACCATGTGGGGTCCCCTGGACTCTCCCCCGTCTCAGTGCCTCTGCCTGTCTGTAGGTTTGTTCCACGGTACCCAGACTTGGTGGAGATGGCCGGTGGGCCGAGACCTGAGTGGGTTTCAAGGCTCACTGGGCTGGAGACGGGTTCCAAGGTTGCAGGGCAGGAGCGCACCCCTGCTCTGGAAACCTTGCCTCTGACGGGTCTCAGAACGGGGCAGGGGAGGGCTCCAGTGGAATGCCCTATCAGACCCCAGGACTTAGCCCCACTCGGGGACAGAACAGTGGCCTTAGAGAGGGGGATGCCAGGAGGGGGGTGAGCAGGGTGTGGCCTTGGCTGATGTGGGGGTCTCTGCAGTGGCCTCCACGACAGGCGCCCGTGCCTCGGCCACCCTACAACCTTGCTGCGCCTGTCCTCTCCCCAAGCTGGGGCCTGGTGGCGGACCCGGCAGGGCAGGCCTGGAGCGGCTGACTGTGGGGCGGTGGGCTTCCGGGAAAGTGAAGTTGGGATCACAGGTGCAGTTACAGCTACGTGCCCACCGGGGGTAAGCTGGGCTCCTGGGGCCTGGGACGATGGTGTCCAGCACCCCTGGTGGGGGACAGGGCCGGCACAGGCCCAGAGGTGGAGGTCAAGAGGAGATAAGATCATGGCTGACATGGCTGACTGGAGGGATGGGGGCAGGGAGGAAGGGCAGGAGCCCCTGTGCTGTGGGAGCTTGGGCTCGGGGCTCCACGAGCTCGGAGGTGAAGGGCCTGTAGAGAGGGCTCCCCTGCCCATTGAGAGGAGAGGGGGCTGGTGGGCTGACCCTGAAGCCTGACCCTGGCCCCCGTCCTGAGGCTGGCTGGTCAGCTGGAGGGCTGCCCCACAAGCCTGAGGGCCAGCGGGCCTGTTGGTCTTCCGGAATCTCCGGGAGGGTGAGGCGGGACAGCCTCTGCCTGGCACCGGGGTCCGCCTCCACCCCACTTGTGCCACTTTGGCCAAACTGGGCGTTTCCTGCAGAGATAAGGGCCCTCCCAGCGCCCGGCCGAGCATCTCCCAGCCAGCCTGGGGGTGGCCAAACTCCTTTGTCCACCGCAAACCCCAGCCCCGCAGCCATTGGTCCTCAAGCTAGGCTCCACTCCTTGGGAGTCCCCGCTTTTGAATTCCCCGGGGACGTTCCCGCTGCGGTCAGATGGACCTCTCAGAGCAGTGGAGATCAGGGGAGCTAGCACAGGCGGATGTCCCTCCAGAGCGAGGGGCTGAGGGGGGCGGCCTCCTGACCCTGCGTGGGATGGAAGGCCAGAGTGGGTTCCTCAGTAGGGGCGACAGCGGGGACTCTCCGGCAATTGTCCCCGGCCCTCCGTCTTGGCGAGGGCAGGATCAGAGTGGGCTGCTTTGCATCTCTTTGCATTTAGAGGTGTTTGGTCCGGGCAGGTGCCGGCAGCGGGGGCCAGGGGCGGAGAGGGGCTTCCTGCTTCGGGGGAGCCTTTTGGCCTGAGCCTGGCTCCGGGCGACAGCACAGTGCCGGGCTAGGGGCGCGGCTTGAACTCCCGGAGGAGCTGCGCTCCGTCAGTAAGTCTCCGGCCCTCTGCTCGGTCCTCAGCCAGGTCCGGGTCCAGCCTGAAGGCGGGGGTGGACCAGATGACCTTTCTCGGGCCGTGGGCCTGGATCCGAGGTCCCCGGGGTCCAAGTCCTGGATTGGGGGGCGGGGCGCGAGGGGCGGGGTCTCCAAGGGGCGGGATCCCGGGGTCCCTGAAAGGCGCGGACCCGGCCGGACCCTCCCAGTCTCGCGCCTGCAGCCCGTCCCGCTCCCGCCGCCGCCACCCGCAGCGAACCCGGAGCTGCCATGCCCAAGTGCCCCAAGTGCGACAAGGAGGTGTACTTCGGTGAGTGCGCGCACGCCGGCCCCGCGAGGAGGCGCCGCTGAGGGGCGACGGGGCTGGGCTGCTCGGGAGGACGGAGGCGTGGGTCCCCTGGGCGCCGCCTCGGAGCAGACGCCTCAGCCCGGCGCACGGCTGCCCTGGAGGAGGGTGGAGGCCCCTGCGTCCGAGGCCGCACGATCGCTGCCGGTTCGCGGTCTCGCTGTGCTCGGCGGGCTGCCTCTGGCTCTGAGCCTCCCCGTCTCTGGGCCCTACGGTCTCTGCCGTCTCTTCTCGCGCACCCTGGGTGGGGGACCCGTGGGGGGAAGGAACGCGAGCCTGGGGCGCGCCTCGCAATGCAAAGTAGAAACAGCCGCGGAAACCGACGCCCGGGGCGCCATCCCTGACTCCCGCCTTCCTGCCCCGCGCGCGCGCCCCGAGGGGAGGGAGGAAGTGGGAAGTCACCCCCGTCCTCGCCTCCTTGGAGAAGGGCTCCCGCAGGCTCCACCTTGCCACCGCAGAGGCCCGCAGCCTGGCCCAGCCCGGACCCCTGACCCTGGGCCCCGCCCTGCAGCCCCACCCAGCCCTCAGGAGCAAGCTGGGGCCGCTCCCCCCAGTGGCCCAGGCACCAGGCCGGTTGGATTGGAGCTTGGTGCTGTTTGCTTGCAACGGCTCTGTCCTCATGGGACAGGCGGCTGAGACCTGAGGTGGGCTGCCAGGCTGGGAGGATGGAGCCCCAGTGCACAGGGCTTGGGCAGAGCTGGCTGCAAGAGGCAAGTTCGCCAGTGGTGGGTGTGCGCGGAGTCCCCCAGCGTCTCACCGGCCCGTCTGTGCCTCTGCAGCTGAGAGGGTGACCTCTCTGGGCAAGGACTGGCATCGGCCTTGCCTGAAGTGCGAGAAATGTGGGAAGACGCTGACCTCCGGCGGCCACGCTGAGGTAGGTGGGACCCACCCTGGTGGCAGGGCCCAGGGGTGATGGCACCCCCTCACGGCCCTTCTCTTTGCAGCACGAAGGCAAACCCTACTGCAACCATCCCTGCTACGCTGCCATGTTTGGGCCTAAAGGTATGCGCCCCGCGCCTCTCGTCCCCGCCCACCCCACAGCCCCGTCCGGCCGTCCCTCCGCATCTCCCTGTTGACTTTTTCCACCTTCTCTGCAGGCTTTGGGCGGGGTGGAGCCGAGAGCCACACTTTCAAGTAAACCGGGTAGGTAGGACCCCACCCCTGTCCTGCCCCCTGGTTCTACTCTCGGGTTGGGGATGCCCCCTCCCAGGGAGGCCTGACCACTCATGGGGTCCAAAGGGAGGCCGTGGAGGCTACACTCACGTCTGGGCCTGTCTCTCTCTCCACAGGTGGTGGAGACCCCATCCTTGGCCGCTGGCTGGGCCACTCACTGTCCGGCAAATGCCAGGCCTCGTCCCCAGATGCCCAGGGCTCCCTTGTAGCCCCTAATGCCCTCAATAAACCTGAACACGTGGAAACCTGTGTGTGTGTGTGTGTGTGCGCGCGCGCGCCAGGGTGTGCAAGGGAGCTGCAGTGGAGCTCTGGCCGCAGCTCTGCCGGTGGCGCCTCCAAGGCGGGGACAGAGGTGACTTCCCACTTCCTATGCATCGCCCTCCCCAGGGCACTGTTCCAGGGCCTCATAGGCCGGGCCCCGTGTGCAGAGTGAGTCCAGGCTACCCTAGACTTCCCGCACCCAGCCCTGCTGCTCTGAGCCCACCTCCACAACCTCATAGGTGCCCCTGACCTCTCCTGGCCTGGGAGCAGGAGGGGAGGCTTTGAGAGGCTTGGGGGCGGGTGGGGCTGGCAAGGCGGGGCCGCCCTCGGGTCAGGGGATGAATCAGCTGGTTCCGTTTCTGAGAGGCTCTAGGGGAGCTGTGGGGACTCGTAGCCTTCCCCCTTCCTGCCCCCCACCCTGTCCTCATTCCCCACCCCTCCAGTCTAGGCCGAGCTTCTGCAGGGGCCTGATGGGGCTGCTCTGCCCTGACCCAGACACCACTGCCCCACGTGCGTCCTTGTCTGCCGTCTACCCTGTGCCCAGGGACTTACCCTGTGGCCTGGTGTCCAGCGGGGAACTTGGGTGCTGGCCGTGCACAGGGGCTGAGGGTCCTTCTGGAAACTCCCTTGCCAACTCAGCCAGCCGCTGCTGACTGGGCCACCTTCAGAGACTCCCTTCCCCACACTGGCCACTTAGATTCTGGCCCTAGCAGAAGGCCACCCCTGCGGACACCGACTGATGTAAAGGAGCCGGGGCCTCACCCTGCCCTATAGCTCCGCTGGACAGGTGCGGCGTGGGGGCAGCCTAGGGTAGCCCAGGGTGGGGTGTGTGGGGTGCCTGGGAGATTCCTGGGATCCCAAGAGCTGGGAGCCACAGCGCTTTTGGTGGGATGGGGGCAGGGGAGGGGGATGCCGGGGTGCCCAGGTGAGGCCTCGATTCTGGACGGTGGTGGGTGGCGCTGCGGGAACTGAGAGCTTTGACTCAGCGACACCTGGTGCAGAGGAAAATCTCAAGCGCGGGGCCGGGAGAGCGCGGAGCAAGGCCGCAGAGGGGCCCGCCGCCCCCACGCTTCCTGCCAGGTTCCTGCGGCGCCGTGGGCCCCCACCCCGCCCCCACCCCCCGGCTCCTGCCGCCGGGTAGCCCGCAGGTGCAGAGGCGCTCCCAGGACGCGGCCCTTGGCTTCAACGCAGCCGCCGCGGGGCGAGGAGATTGGGCTTCCTCCTGGCGCCGGCGCCGTGAAGGAGGTCGCGATGGGCCAGAGGGAAGGAGGCTGCGGGCGGGGGAGGCCGGACAGGATGGGACCTGCTCGGGTGGAGGGCTGCCTGGAGGAGGAGGTGGGGGCGAAGGAGGCCGGGAGGGAGGTGGGGCCGGGACCCCTCGGGCTGCGCCTCGCGTGGGCGCGGCCGGCCAGGGCTGGGGGTCCAGGGAGGACTGCGTTTCCCGCCCCGCCGTCGCCGCCGCCCTCCAGCCCCGGGGAGGTGCAGGGCATCGCGGGAAGAGACCGGCGACGCGCGGCCCGCGGTCCTCACGGATGCCCGGAGCCGCCGCCGGCCGCGAGCCGGCCCGACCTTCTGTCCCCGCCCGCGGCCCCGCGCTCCTCCCGGCCCGCGCCTTTCGGGGCCGCCCGTGCACGCGGGCCCGGCTCAGCGGGGCTCGGGCAGCCACTGCGTCCCGCGCGGCTTCCTCCGGGGCTGCTCCGTGGCGGCGGCGGAAGGGCGCGAGGCCGCGCGGGCGGAGACCGGAGCGCCGGCGGCTGGGGCCGGGCGTGCGGGGCGGGGCAGTTGCCCGGGACCTCGCACCAGGAGCCCGGGGCCGGCAGCCCCCGGGGCGGCGCTGTGGGGCGCGGCGGGCTCCGGGCGCCTCCTGGCGGCCGGGCCGGGGAGGCGGCGCGGAGGGGCGAGGCTCGTCGGCTCCGGCTCCGGGGGGCCCGGCTGCGCTGCCTTCCGCGGACGCAGGGGGCGCTCTCGGGAGTCTGCGCGCTGCAGCCGCGCGGTTGCTAGGTTGCCAGGGGCGTGAGGCGCTGATGGGCGGGGTCTGGGCGAAGCGGGGAGTCGGGTTCGTGACGTTAGAGTCGGCAAGGGCGGACTCCGCGGACTTCTCCACACCGACGGCCCGGCCGTCAGCCCGGAAGTGGGTCCGCACGGGACACAATTAGACTACACTCAAACTCAAGGGAAACCGCTCATTGGGCCGGGCCTCGAAGGCGGGTCCCTGCCGACGCGGTGATTGGATGCAGGTCCGGCCAGCACGGTGATTGGGTGAAAGACCGGGCCCGTACGGTGACAGGGCGCAGGTCCAGCCGGCGCGCTGATTGGACGCTAGACACGGCCCTTGCGGCTATTGGGTGCAGGTCCCAGCCGCGGCGCTAGACCCCGCCCGTGCGATGCTTGTGCGCAGGTCCCGGGCGGCGGCGGCGGCGGCGGCGGGCGATCCGAAGGAGGCTGGTGCTGGCTCTATGAGGAGGCGGCGGCGGCGGGTGGACCCCGCGGCTGGGGCCCGGGCCGGGGCCCTGCCTGAGGCCATCGCCGCGTTGAGTCGGTCGCTGCCCTCGGGACCCAGCCCCGAGATCTTCCGCCGCGCCAAGTTCGACCGTCCGGAGGCGGTGACGCTCGCGCGGAGGGCAGCCGGGCCGGGTGGGGTCCCGGGCCCTCGCAGGGAGTTGGGCCGGCTCCGCTGACTGCCCACTTTTTATGTTCCGCAGACCGCCGCGCTCTGGCAGCTTCTCTTCCGCGTGCTCGCGCCACTCCCTCTGGACAACCCCTTGGCCTCGCTCGCCCAGGGTAAGCCCAGCTCCTGGCCGGCCCAGGCCCCACCCAGCCGGTAGCACTGGCCCCTCCTGCCCCTGTAAAGCCCCGCCTTCCCCAGTAAGCCACGCCCCCGGCAGGCTCTAGCTCCACCCACCCGAGTGGCAAGGGCCCTACTCCCGCAGAGCCCCGCCTTCCCCAGTAGGCCACGCCCCAGGCAGGCTCTAGCTCCACCCACCCGAGTGGCAAGGGCCCCACTCCCGCAGAGCCCCGCCTTCCCAAGTAAGCCCCACCCCTGGTGGGCTCTAGCTCCACCCTCTTGGGTACTTCTTGTTTCTGCTCCTACAAAGCCCTGGGCCCATCCCCGTTTACCCCCTGGCCTCCTCATCCTGATGAGTTCCAGCTCTCCCACCATAGTTTCTTATGAGCTCGGCCGTGAGGCCCTGCTCGAGTGACCTGTAGGGGTCTCTGGAGGCATCCAGGTGGCATCACTTCCAGGCTTGTGGTCCCCTGAGCTGGTGGTTTTCTATCCTAGAGGTCCAAGCCCGCTTGGTGAAGTCAGCACTGCGCTCCCAGGGCTACCCCCGGCTGGCACTGGCACAGCTCCCTGAGGATGGCTCCCAGGGCAGCCGGGAGCTGCTGCTGGCTCTGTCCTGGCTCTTGGCCCGAGGACCTGTGCCTGAGCAGATGCTGGCCCAGACCCGAGTGCCTCTGGGTGATGAGATGACTGTGTGCCAGGTGCGTGTGGGTGAGGGTGGGCCGAGCCAGCCCTGGTCTCAACTCCTGGGGCCAGAACAAGGGCAGGCCTGGGCTAGCCCCTCAGTGTCTCCTGCCCAGACTCTCAGGGCAGCCCCACAAGGGGTTACCCAGCTGCCTGCTGAAAGCACAGAGGCTCCCCGTGCAGGAAGCACCCTTTGTTCTTGGCTGTGCCTCCACTGCCCTCTCTATCCTGGCTCTTCATGGGGGTAGGGTGGGGTGGGAGCAGGGCCTGACCGTTGTCCTGCTCCAGTGTGAGGCCCTGGCCAGCCCTGGCCCACCAGCACCCCAGGTGCGAGCAGAGGATCCTGTGGATGTCCGCTATGTGCAGTGGCTGATGGGAAAGCTGCGGTTCCAGTGGCGCCAGCTGGTGTCTAGTCAGCAGGAACAGTGCACCCTTCTCAGCAAGGTAGAGCTGGCACAGGGCTTCCACCCAGGGGCTGTGTCCTGTGCTGCAGGCTGCCAGCTGCCAGTCCCGGTGGCCCATCCTGCGAGACCTGGCATGGGCTTTTGGCTGGATGTGGGCCTTCCTGCCCCGGGCTTACCCACAGCCTGACGTGGTTCCAGGTGGTCCTTGTGGGGGTCCAGGGCAGGATGAAGGTGGGCAGGGCTGGGCAGTGGTGGGCAGGGTGGAAGCTGGTGTCAGCTCACAGAATTCGCCTTCTTGTTCCTGAAAGGCACCAGAGGCCTTCTGGCTCTGTCACTAAACCTTGTGATGGACTCTGTGCCGTGAATGCTATTCCCTCCTGGGCACTGGAGGGGAGGAGGACACCCCCTGCTCCCACCACATCCTGCTTGGCGCTGACTTGGGGGGTGGGCAGTGCCTGTGGGGCCCTGAAGGTGGTAGGGGTAGGCTCAGGGTCACAGGTGCCCAGCAGCATGTCCACTGTGAGGCCAGGGCTGACGGTGCTTCTGTGGCAGCAGCGGGCTCCCAGCCTGGCAGAGGGTCTGTTGCTCAACCGGCCTTTCCAGGGACCTCTCACCCTGTTGGGCCCGGCTTTGACACTAACCACCATGCTTACCTACATGCCCCTCTGTGCCGCCCTCCAGCCCTAGATCCAAGCACTCGCTCCCATCCCTACTGTGAGCCTGTCCGGAGGCTGTTCCTCCTCCTATGCTTCGGGGGAAGCCAGGGCGCCCCACTGCAATCCTGCTGCTGCCTGGGAGCTGGGTGGGGAGGCCATCAGTGAAGCTGCCTGGCCCCTGCGTAGGAGGCCCCAGCGGTGCAGACAGCGGTCCTGCATGCAGCCCAGCCCTGACAGCCTCAGGCAGAGTGGCCAGCTCCGAGCCCTGTTTCCGCCTCTGTGCAGTGGGCTCTGAAGGCTGACCTTCCTGGACTGGTAGAGTTCAGTGCTCGGGGAGGTGCCTGCCTCCCCCTCAGCCTGGAGTCTGTACCGCCTGTTTCAGATCCACCTGTACACACGTGGCTGCCATGGGGACCAGAGCCTTGGTCATCTGTCCGTTACTGAAGCAGAGATGCTCAGGGACCCAGAGGGAGGCCAGCAGGTGAGGGCGGGTGAGCTGCTGGGGAGGCACTGCTTGAGGTGGGAGGGGCCCACAGGGGGCAGGGAGTGGGTGTCTGTGTTTCTGCCATCCATCATTGCTGTCATGAGTGATAGGCGTGTCATCTGGGTCTCTCCTAGCCTCATGGGCCACTCCCCCTTCCTTCCACAAATCCAGGCAGGGTGTGGGTGGGGGCCCAGGGACACAGGAACCTGTGCTGGGCCAGCAGCTGGCTGAGGGCAGGTTGCTGGAATGAAGGTGTGAGCCAGTGGTGTTGGCACCTCAAGTAGGTTTCACCTGGTGTGGCAGGGGCCCCTGGGGGTGTGCAGGGACTAGCCCACACTGGGTGAAGGGCTAGGCACAGGGCTGACCGTGGCAGGGACAGCTGCCGTTCAGAGCCCAAGGCCAAGTGCACATGGGTATGCTGGGCGGAGCCTGCCAAGCTGGAGCCAGCCCCATAGGCCCTGGAGACTTGCAGGCCCCATTTTGCTTTCGACCCTGGGGCCAACCAGGGGACACGGCTCCAGGAGACGGGGCTCTGTGGTCTCGGGCAGATCCTGAGCCCTGGATAACACAGACCTGGAGGAAAGCCTGGCTCTGAGCCCTGGGTGGCCGTGTGACCCTGGGCAGACAGCGGCTACCGGAAGTGTCAGAGTTGCCTTAGCCCCAGGCATCTTCCCAAGGGATGGCCGCTTCCTCTCACCCTGCTCCTCCCCTCCCCACCTCCCTGCCGGCCCTCCACCTTCGTCCTCCTTTCTGGGCGTCTGTCCACCCATCATCACTGGCTCCTTCCTCTTGACCAGCTTGGTTTCAGGGGACAGGGAAGGGCTGGCAGCCGCTCTTTTTATTTTATTTATTATTTAAGACAGTTTTGCTCTGTTGCCCAGGCTGGATTGCAGCAGTGGTGTGATCTCGGCCCACTGCAGCCTCTGCCTCCTGGTTTCAAGCGATTCTCCTGTCTCAGCCTCCTGAGTAGCTGGGACTACAGGCGTGCAACACCATGTCTGGCTAATTTTTTTTTTATTTTTAGTAGAGATGGGGTTTTGCCATCTTGGCCAGGCTGGTCTTGAACTCCTGATCTCTGGTGATCCACCTGGCTCAGCCTCCCAAAGTTCTGGGATTACAGGCGTGAGCCACCCACTTGGGCTGGGCTCTCTACTGTCCTGAGTGACGGACTGGCACTGCCCTGCTCTAGGCAGGTACGGCCAGTCAGGAGTGCTGTGGCTTAGGGCTGATGTGACCCCTTCTTCCAGGCCCAGTCCTCCTCTCTGCCTCTTCTCTCCAACTCCAGAGTCTTGGCCCCTATACCTCATCCCAGGTCTGTCCAGGGGTACCCAGGGGTCAGAGGCAGATGGCCTGGCTCCCAGCCCCCAGCCTTATGTCTGCTGGGGCTTCCTGCTTATGGCAAGGGCCTGTGCGTTCCACTCTGCATCCTGGGGGACTGCATGCCGCACTACGGGCTCACAGGGCCCACTTACGCCTGCCTGGCCCCCGGTGCCAGCTGGTCCTGTCCCTGGCTGAAGTGGGTCTGGCACCCACTCCGTCGGCCTGCATTGGCATTGGCGGTGCTGAGGCAGCATCTGGGCACCCCGGTCTGCCCTTGGCCCTGCCTCCCTTGTAGAGGTGGCTCTGCAAAGCCCAGGCTTCTGGCCCCTGGGACCCCTGGGTTGGGGCAGAGTAGAGGCTGCCCAGGCCTCAGCCTGCTCCTTCCCAGGGAGCCTCTGTAGAGACTACCATCTCTGGTGGGCTAGGGGGCCTGGAGGTGAGGCCCTGTCCTCTCCTGGAAGCTGTGTGCGGTGCTGGCCAGGTGGACTGAGGCCATGGGCTGGCTGGCTTCCAGGGTTTCCGGAGTGGGAATCCCTGAAACCTGGACGTAGCCTACCTGAAGGGCTTGTACTTCTCCTGCACTCCTGGGTTGGGTCCCAGAACCTTCTGGAAGGATCTGTGGCTGGTGTGTGAGCAGCCAGGCCTGCTGCTGGGTGACTGGCGGCTCCCTTGGGTCCTGGTAGGGCTCAGCCTGTAGCCTGCTCTCCCTGCTTAGGGCAGTGCATGGGGGAGGCTGGCAGGAGTGAAGACCACAGCACTTGGGAGGGGCAGTAAGGGGTGTCTTTGCCCCTCCTCTCCTGTCTGCTCCTGCCCATGGGGCCCTTAGCTTCATGGAAACTATGGTGACTGCCCTTCTGTTAGGTGACTACCCATCTGTTCTGTTAGTTGACTGCCCTTCTGTTAGGTGACCGTCCTCCTGTTGGGGGTGTTTAGGCATCTGTCCCCATGGTGGGGTCTTTGCTCTTCTCATGGCCTGCCTGGGTGGGCATGTGGGTGGCCCCAGCCTGCTCCGGCTCCCACACCACTCACAGACCTCCCTGTTCTCATCTTCTCTGACTGCTTCTGCTCTGCTTCATTCTGCTCGGGCCCAGATGGGCTGGGTTGAGCCTGTTGTTCAAGGCCATCCCTATCTGCCCCCCAGCCCACTGCTGGAGTCCCAGGCCCCTACAGCCTGGGTCACACTCTGGGTTCCTTGGGAGGAAGGATGGAGTGGGCAGGATTCAGGTGCAGAGGGCCTGTCCCCACAGGGATACCCCCTGCCCCAGGGCCCAGGATCACTGGTGCAGATAGCCCATGAGTACATGTGCCCACCTTCTGTGTATGGGCAGAGCAGCTGCCATGTCTGGCTGTTTCCAGCCACCTTGCCCATCTGTGGCACATTGTGGGCAGGTGCCTTTGTGTAGGGCCATGGGGCAGACCCTTCGCTTGGGAATGTCAAGTGTGGCTCAGCTCTGCCTTCTCTGCCACCTGGACCACTAGACAGACTCCTTAGGGGGTCCCTGAAGTGACGGGATGGTTTTTCCCTCCCCAAGAGCCTGGCTGGCTCCCCAGTTTGGGGAGCCGAATATAGCCCCCATTCAGCGAGGGGTGTGGGGTGGAGGTCTAGGCTTCAGAGGCACCTGGACTTTGTCCCTGACCTTGTTGAACTTGCAGCGGGGCTGGTGTGGGGGACAACAGGTGTCCTCAGAGGGTAGGGCCAGCTCTCGTCTGGCAGGCAGGGCCTGGCTGTGTGTTGGGGGCTGCCCTGTGCTGCAGAAAGGGCAGGTGGGCTATGGTAGCCGCACCGCACCAGGGTGCCCTGCTTGTTGTTCTGGCCAGAGAACCTGGGTGCAGGCAGGTGGAGGGCTGAGGGGTGGGGCGTGTGCTGGGTCCAGCTGTTCGTCTTGTGTCTGTCTGTCCTATGTCTGTCCCTGGGATCCGGTGTGAGTTCTAGCCCAGCTGCTGTTTGCCTTTCAGCTGCTGCGGACTCTGGAGTGTGCGAACCGGCGCCTGGAGGCGGTCCTGGCATGGCGGCGCACAGAGCTGGTCTTCTGGCGGTGGATGGTGAGGATGCCCACGCACGCCCTCACGTCATCCCCCCCTGCAGCAGCCTCAGGTGGAGGGTGGGGATCTTCCTGTTTTCCAGACAGCGGAGGGGCTTTTAGGGAGGCCTCAGATCTCCTAGCATGTGCTTTTTCTAGGGCTTCTGTTCACCTTCTGGGGAGGCCACTATGGCCCTATCCTCAGCTCCATGGCCTCTGTGCCTCCCTGGATGTTGAGGCTGCTGAGATGGTGGCATCCAGCCGCTGTGGGACCTGGGGGGCCACCACTGCCCTCCCTGCCCTCTGTCCCTCTGTCCCCTCAGCTGGGAAACCCCACTTGGTGCAGGCTGTCTCACTTGGGTCTCCGTAGGACACTGTCCTGGACACCTGTGCCCCCGGGGTGCCGGCTGCCGCCTCACAGGGCACCTTCCTGACCCGGATCCCTGAGCACAGGGGTGGCGAGTTGGAGCTGGTAGCGTGGGAGCTGCGGGCACTGCAGGAGGAGCTGCAGGAAGCTGTGGAGCGCAGGCGGGAGGCCTGGGAGGCCAAGGTGAGGGCCAGCCTCGCTCTGGGCACTGGCCACCTTTGGGGGATGGCTGACCTGAGGGTGCTCTGAACTTGCTGGATTCCACAGCTGCATCTGATTGAGTGTGGCATGGTGGGTGGCACACTCACGCATGCACCCTGAGGGGCAGGAGGGCACATGGTGACGACCCCTGCTGCCGTGAGACAGCCCCGCCCCTCCCGCTGGAGGTCTGTTCTTGGCTCTTTGCGTGAGGAGGGAGGGCAGGCGGGCTGTGGGGCCTGCTGCTGCCAGGCCTCCGCCACACGTGGATTCACGCAGTGGTGCTCACTCTACCTGCCTGGGACTGTCGGACCTGCTGCTGGACGCCTGGGTCTCCTCCCTAAACAGCCATCACCTGCGCAGGTTCGTGGCTATGGACATGGGGCTGCATCATTCTTTCTCTTTTTTTGTTGTGATGGAGGAGTCTCACTCTGTCGCCCAGGCTGGAGTGTAGTGGTGTGATCTCGGCTCACTGCAACCTCTGCCTCCCGGATTCAAGCGATTCTCCTGCCTCAGCCCCCGAGAAGCTGGGACTACAGACGCACGCCACCATGCCTGGATGATTTTTTAATTTTTAGTAGGGACAAAGTTTCACCATATTGGTTAGGCTGGTCTTGAACTCCTGACCTCATGATCCGCCCTCCTTGGCCTTCCAAAATGCTGGGATTACAGGTGTGAGCCATGGCACCTGGCCTCTATTTTCTTTTTCTGAAGAATTTTAATGGCTGGGCGCAGTGGCTCACACCTGTAATCCCAATACTTTGGGAGGCTGTGGCAGGTGGATCACGAGGTCAGGAGATCGATACCAGCCTGGCCAATATGGTGAAACCCCATCTCTACCTAAAATGCAAAAAAATTAGCCGGGTGTGGTAGCATGTGCCTGTAGTCCCAGCTACTTGGGAGGCTGAGGCAGGAGAATCGCTTGAACCAGGGAGACAGAGGTTGCAGTGAGCCGAGATCACACCACTGCACTCCAACCTGGGCGACAGAGTGAGATTCCGTCTTAGAGAAAAGGAAAAAAAAAAAAGAATTTTAATGGAAATTGCAGTCAGGGTTTTTCCTTAAAGTCCTCAGTAAGCCTCTCTCTCTTTTTTCTTCTTGAGACGAAGTCTCGCACTGTCACCCAGGCAGGAGTGCAGTGGCATGATCTTGGCTCACTGCAACCTCTGCCTCCCAGGTTCAAGTGAGTCTCTTGCCTCAGCCTCCCGAGTAGCTGGGACTACAGGCGCACGCCACACACCCAGCTAATTTTTATATTTTTAGTGGAGATGGGGTTTCACCATGTTGGTCAGCCTCTTCAGGGAGCCTCTCTAAAGAGCATGGGTGTTTCCTGCATGCGTGCTGCGCCCGCACCCCTCATTCTGACCCAGGAAATGCTGAGGGGTCTGAGGCCAGTATCCTGGGGGGACAGAGCCAACACCATTGTCTCCCACATAGGCTGGAGGCTGTGGACGGGGGCCAGAGTGGAGTGCTGTGCGGCGGGCCTCTCGGGAAGCTGTGGAAAAAGAGCTGGGAGCTCTGCAGCGGTGCTGGGAGCAAGACAGGGACCCGGCCCAGCCCCATGGGCCACACCGGCTGGTGAGACGAGAGGATGGGGCAGCTGGGGACCAGGACCTTCGGGCAGCTGAGGTGATCAAGACGCTGAGGAGCCAGGAGGCCTGCCTGGAGGCGGTGCTGCATCAACTACAGGGACAGTGTCGGCAGGAACTGGCCAGGCTGGCGGGGGCCCTGCCTGGCCTCATCTGGATTCCACCACCTAGACGCTGAGGGCTGTGGATGGGTACTCCTGTGAGAAACCTGCCTTGGCCCAGCCCGGCTGACTGTTGGGGGAACAGATGCAGGGCTGGGTGGCCGCAGGGATGGCAGATGCAGAGCCCAGGTCATGTGCTGGCTGCAGGGCCTGGGCTGGGCTGACTCTGGCCGGAGCTGAGGCCCATGGCCAGCAGCACTGGCCACTGGGTGTGGCCAGACCCCTGAGGGGGTTGTGATGGCCCCGCTGGCAGTCTGGAGGGGACTCAGGAGTGAACTGTGGCAGCTTCCCTGTGGGCAAGGCTGCTGGGCCTCCTGCTTCACCCTGTTAGGCTTCCCTGTCTGGGGAAGGGGGTGTAGAAGAACCCTGGGCTGTGGTGGGCAGTCTAGGGCTGGCCGGGGGCTAGAGGACGTGCATCCCAGCGAGGTGAGTGGCAGGTGGCAGGAGGTGGCACAGGCCTCCCGGGCATGGGAGCGCCATGGACCCTGACCCCTTCATCCGGTCTCCCCCTGTGGCCCAGCCTTGGCTGTGCCTGGTGTGGCGCCGGATGGGAGCCCGGGGCTCTGCTCCTTCCCTGGAGGTGGTGCTCCGGGTGGGGGCACAGCGTGGACAGAGAGGCTTTGTTCCAGAGGCTGCCCAGCAAGCTCAGCTCAGCTCTGACAAAGAGCCATCTGTGTCCCAGGGACGTGCCCCAGCCTGGCGGAAGGAGGCTTGGCCTCATGGCACCCCCCGCCCCCACCAGCAGGCACAGGTGGCCCTGCGGCCTCTCCTGCCTCCCTCACAGGGCTCCCTCTCTTCTGGGGCTGTCAGACTCTGGCCTGAGGTGGGCAGAGACGGGGCTGGTGGGGCCACCTCCAGGCTCCTGCCAGCCCTGCCCTGGGGCCACATCCATCCACCTGCCAGAACACACCCTCGTTGGAGCCTCTCCCACCAGCCTGGGGCTTGCGCCTGTGTGGCACAACTGGGGCTGCAGCTCCAGCCTCAGCCTATCCGGGCCTCCTCGGCCCTGGGGTGGACACACCTAGGCCGCCTGCTTCTCCATTCCCGTGCCCGGGCCTCAGGAGCACCTCAGTACCCGGACGTGGCCAGCAAGGCCTCCTTTTCAGGAGCACCTCCCTGACCCACTCACGAGGCTGGGCCTCCTGCAGGCTGTGGGCTGTGTGCAGAAGCACCATGGGCTGCCCACCCTCTGGCCCCTCTGCCGACTCCTCCTAAGGGTTCCTGCCACTTGCAGCTGCTGGGTCCAGCCCTGTGTCAGGCACTCAGCCCTCAGCCCTCCTCCACTGCAGCCTTAAAGGTCCCCGGTGCCCCCAGCCAGCCTCGGCTTCCGGACAGGGCTCTTATGCTGGGAGCAGGTCCATGTAAAGCCCTTCTATGACCACAGACCCAGGACTCCTACGTGTAGGGCCACAGCCCTGCAGGGTCCTGTGGTGTCCCCTATCGCTGCTGAGGCGCAGGATCTGAGAAGTAAAGAGACAGGACACGGAAGGACTGGAAAAGCAGCTAAAAGCAGCTGGGCTCAGGGGCCACGCCACCTATGAGCAGGGACAGGTGAGGCCCTGAACGTTCAGGAGCATCTGTATTGCGTACAAGACTGGGAAGGGCAGTGAGTGAGGTCATCTTAAGGACAGTGATAGGGTCAAGACAATCACGTGCCCAATAAACAAGGGGTCCACCCCCGTTAGGTCACCAAGGCTAGGAGGTGGGCCGTGCGCAGTGGAGAGTGCAGTGCGTAGTATCTCTTGTCTAGGGCAGGCTACTTCCAAGGAATTCTATAGGCGGATGCTCTTGAGTCAGCAACAGAGCTGGCCCGGTCCACAGCCACCTGCTGGCAGCTTCCAGTGAGTTCTGTAGGAAGATGCTTTGGCGCCAGCACAGTAATGAGCTGATAAAGTTCAGTCACCAAGGTGAGATTATACCGGAGGGGTTTTGAACCCTCGGAGGCTCGTGGGATTGCCAGTTTGAGGGCAGCCTCCCACAAGAACTGGAGCAAGGTCCTACAACTCCTTTATCAGGAGGAGAGGCTCTTGCCCTAAGCCTGCCATACAGCCGGTATATTCATGATACCGAATGCTGCCACCTGGGCTGTGGATTCCTGTCCTGGTATAACTGCCTTTCCCTTAAATCATGCTTTGCACTGTGTCTGCTCCAGACATTCCTCCAACTATAAGCAAGTTATGCTTATATATGTGTAGCTGTATCCCTTAATTCAGCCTCTACTGTGTCTGCTCTGGGCATTCCTCTATGAACTAAGATAATTGTATATATATATATATATATATATATATATGGAAATAACTGAGTTGTGGGATATTCTTCAGTCACTAATTCTGTAAACTAAGATATATAAAGGATTATATGAAGGAAATAACTGAGTAATAACACTATAAACTAAGATATGCTTCAGGCACTTATTGTGCTGGGGATCAGCTGAGCTCTCCTTCCTAAGTGCCCAGATGGGGGGGGTACTCACATCACAGGCCTTAGGGAGGAGGGAGCTTGGTGAGAGGGAGGCCAGGGCTGTGGGAGGGAGGTGGGAGGGAGGTCGGCAGGAGGGAGGCCAGCGGGAAGGAGGCCAGGGCCGTGGGAGGGAGGCCAGCAGGAGGGAGGCCAGGGCCGTGGGAGGGAGGCCGGTGGGAGGGTGGCGGGAAGGAGGCCAGGACCGTGGGAGGGAGGTTGGCGGGAGGGTGGCCAGGGCTGTGGGAGGGAGGTTGGTGAAAGAGGGAGCCCAGGGCTGTGGGAGGGAGGCCAGGGCCGTGGGAGGGAGGCTGGCGGGAGGGAGGCCAGGGCCGTGGGAGGGAGGCTGGTGGGAGGGTGGCCAGGGCCGTGGGAGGGAGGCCAGGGCTGCGGGAGGGAGGCCAGGGTCATAGGAGGGAGGTTGGCGGGAGGGAGGCCAGGGCTGTGGGAGGGAGGCCAGGGCCGCAGGAGGGAGGCCAGGGCTCTGAGAGGGAGGCTGGCGGGAGGGAGGCCAGGGCCACGGGAGAGAGGTTGGCGGGAGGAGGCCGGTGGGTGCTTCTGCGCTCCTGGCACGCCCTGGCTTGTTCTAGCATTTGCAGGCTGTCGTGAGGAAGGGGCAGGGATGGGGCCCTGGCCTTCAGCTCCAGCTGTTACCACACACACAGTGGCCTGAGTTGCTTGAAGTCATGGCCTCTTGTTCTGTAGGTCCCTGTGTCACCGGTCCACAGGTTTAAAGCTGGGGTGGCAGAGCTGTGTGGCCCCCATAAGGTCAGCGGCAGCCTTTGCCTTCTGCCTTGTAGCCTGACACCAGGGCTGAGACCATGCCTCCTGCCCGAGACCACGGAACCGCCTGGAGGCCGCGTTGCCTGGTTAGGGCAGCAGGCCCTGCACCCTGGGCAGCTGGCATCTGTTTGAGGACAGTGCAGCTGGCTCCCCAGGAAGACCCAGAGGTGGGGACGCCCCCACAGGAAACAGCAGAGGGGACTGGGCTATGAGACCAAGGCGCTCACTGGAAAGTGTGACAAACTTGATTCTAACAAAACTAGAAACTAATTTTTTTGTTGTTGTTTTTGAGATGGAGTCTTCCTCTATCGCCCAGGCTGGAGTGCAGTGGCACCATCTTGGCGCACTGAAATCTCCACCTCCTGGGTTCAAGTGATTCTCCTGCCTCAGCCTCACGTGTCACCACGTCAGCTAATTTTTTTTTTTTAAGTAGAGACGGGGTTTCACCATATTGTCCAGGCTGGTCTAGAACTCCTGACCTCAGGCGATACACCCACCTCGGCCTCCCAAAGTGCTAGGATTACAGGTGTGAGCCACCGCGCTGGGCCGAAACTAATGTTTATTAAGAGATGGCGCTGCTGGATGCAGTGGCTCATGCCTGTAATCCCAGCACTTTGGGAGGCCCAGGTTGGAGGATTACATGAGCCTGGGAGATCAAGACCAGCCTGGGCAGCACAGGGAGATCCCACCACTACAAAAAATAAAAATTAGCTGGGCGCGATGGTGTGTGCCTGTAGTCCCAGCTACATGGAGGCTGAGGCAGGAGAATCACTTGATCCTGGAGGCCAAGACTATGTGAGGCCAACTGAGCTATGATCTCATTGCTGCACTCCAGCCTGGGCAACAGAGTGAGCCCCCATCTGAAAAAAAAAAACCAGTTAGTGCGATCCGGCTGCAGTGTCTTGCGTGCATTCCTGTTTTGTCCGGCTCCACTTCCCTGGCCTCTTGCTTCCCTTGGTTGCTATTTCCGGGCTCCTTCACTTGGGCCTGGCCGACCCTGCCTTGAGAGATGAGGCTGATTGGGACACCGGCCAGGTCAGGACCGCAACTTCGGGGGCCTGTGGCAGTTGCACCTCCCGCTGCGCCCAGCTTTGGTTGGACAGGAGTGTTTCTCTCTTTTTTGAGACAAGGTCCTGCTGTCACCAGTGGCACAGTCACAGCTGGCTGCAGCCTCCATCTCCCAGGCTCAAGCGATCCTCCCACCTCAGCCTGCTGAGTAGCTGGAGCTACAGGTGCACGCTGCCATGCCCAGCTAATTTTTGTATTTTTAGTTTTAGTAGACAGGGTTTCACCATGCCCCTCAGGCTAGTCTCAAACTCCTGCCCTCAAGTGATCTGCCCGCCTCTGCCTCCCAAAGTGCTGGGATTGAGCCACTGCACCCGGCCAGAGAGTAGTGTATGCATGTTTTTTTTTTTTTTTTTTTTTGAGACAGTCTCACTCTCTTGCCCAGGCTGGAGTGCAATGGCATGATCTCGGCTCACTGCAACCTCTGCCTCCCAGGTTCAAGTGATTCTCCTGCCTCAGCCTCCCGAGTAGCTGGGACTACAGGTGCACGCCACCACACCTGGCTAATTTTAGAGAGAGGGTTTCACTATGTTGGCCAGACTGGTCCGAACTCCTGACCTCAAGTGATCCGCCCGCCTCAGCTTCCCAAAATTCTGGGATTGCAGACTGAGCCACTGCACTCAGCTGGAGAGAAGTGTGTGTAAGTGGCTCTTGTTTATCTCACGGGGACCCTGATAGCTCAGTCCACATGGCCCTTGTCTACCCCGTGTCCTTGTGCGTGGTTGTGGCTGGTGGCTGTGGAGGCCTGTGTCCGTGCTCACCTCTGGCTGCATGGCCTGCATGTGCCCACACTGGCTCACCGTTGTCTGCACCCCTGCCCAGGCTCCTTGACCGCTGGGAGCACTGGGTCTGGAGCCATCCCTTCCTCAGAGTGGTTGGAGGGTGTCCTGCCCGGCCTCTTGTCGTCTGGCTGTGCTGGGCTGGTCCCTCACTCAGTCATTCCACCTGAAGTCACGTGGTGCCTAATATGTGCCATCCCGAGGGGCCCATGGCCATGTCTCAGAGGGAAGAGCAAACGCCATAGAGGAAAGTGCTCAAAACTGGAGGACACAGGTGCCCAAGGGGACCCAGCTGCGAGGGGGGCACAAGCTGAGAACAGGCAGGGCCAGGGCCCAGGCTTCTGCCCCCAGCTACTGGTGGGGAGGTTCTGGGGCTCAGGTGGGCTTGTGAGGGGCAGCTGGACTAGGTGGGATCTGGCCCATTGGGGCACAGGATCAGCTGCTGTCTTGGTTGTGGGTGTGATGAAGAGCTGTGGTGGCTGGGCCCATGGTTGGTGGTCTGAGAGCTGGGCAGGCTGGGGTGGGCACCACTACTTGAGAACCCTGCTCAGACCTGCCAACAACCTTCAGCCCTGGCATCTTAGTGAGTGTCGGGTGGGCGGTCGGCTGCGTGAACCTGGAATTTGGGGCTGGAGAATGGAATGTGAGAACCCAGGGCATGGTGGGAGGCAGAGCAGGGCCCCGGACGTGGTACCGGGGTGCTGCTGAGGGGCCTTGGTCTGAGGCCTGAGCCTGGGCCTGCACCGTGGTAGGAAGTGCAGGCAGGGCGGAGGGGGTGGCTGGCAAGTGGGGGTGTGGGCAAGTGGCGGGTCTCGGTGGCCAAGTAAAGACAGTGCTCCCGGATGGAGGGGCTCGTCACACCCAGTGCAGGCTGTGTTACACAGCTGACCTCACCTGTGCTGCTGAGGCTCATGCTTGGAGTGGGGTTGCACACCTGACGGGGGCTGAGGAGGGCCGGAGGGCCATGCTCTCACCAGGTCTCCAGGGTCCTGCTGTAAGCTGCAGGAAAGACGTGAGATGCTGGTTGCAGGGGTTTGGGCTGTAGCCTCCTAAATTTGGGGCCTGTATGTTTTTTAAATGAACCTGGGGTTTGCTTTAATCAGGGAGGGTGACACACAGGCTCAGGAGTGACTGTCCTATTGGAAGAAAGTTATTTTATCCCCAGAGATTGGGGGCCACTCCCTGCACCTGGGTGGTTGGGGTGGAGGAACCAGTAAGACGTCAGCATCAGAACTACAGAAAAGTGTGGTGTGGTGGCTCATGCCTGTATTCCCAGCCCTTTGGGAGAACAAGGCAGGTGAACCACTTGAGGTCAAGAATTCGAGACCAGCCTGGTCTACACAGTGAAACCCCAGTCTCTACTAAAAATGCCAAATATTAGCTGGACGTGGTGGCAGGTGCCTGTAATCCCAGCTACTCGGGAGGCTGAGGCAGGAGTAGTGCTTGAACCTGGGAGGCAGAAGTTGCAGTGGGCTGAGATCACGCCACTGCACTCCCGCCTAGGTGACATGAGTGAAACTCTGTCTCAAAAACAAACCAACAAACCAAAACTATAGAAAAAGACGCACCTAGTGCAGTGGTACAGCAGCTGCCATGACCTCAGCTAATAGAAAACGTGTGGATCTTGAAGTGGGGGACTGGAGGGGATGCCCCCTGGGCTGGAGGGGGCGCCGGGCTGGCAGGGGTACCGGGGTGGAGAGGACACCCAGCTTCAGGGGGTGCCGAACTGGTGGAGGGTGGTAGGCTGGCGGAGCCTTGGGCAGGTGGGGGCACTGGGCCAGTTGGGGTGCTGGAAGGGACCGCCGGGCTGGAGTGGGGGCACCAGGCTGGACGGGGGTGCCAGGCTGGTGAGGGCATCAGGCTGGAGGGGACGCTCTGTAGTTTCAGGGCACAGGGAAGAAGAGACCCGGGTGTTACTGGTGAGGGCCGTATGCACCTGGCTCCACGTCTCCCTGGGAGGTGGGCTGGAGCAAGGCCTTGTCGATGTGAGAGCAGAAAGGAAGGGCCTTAGAGAGAGAGAGAGCTGGGGTCTTCCTGTGGGAAGAGCCTGCTGCTCATGACCAGACTTCGGGGTGTTCAAGAGCCAAGTAGCCACAAAGTCCTAGTTACAACCCTGTGAACCGAAGGGACAGGGCTTCGCTGTGAGCATCCTCCTAGGGCGTGGCCATTGACAGTGAGGGCAGAGCCGCTGGGTGAGTGGCTGTGGGGCACTGACCAGATGCCCACTGCTGGGGTTTTTTTTTTTTTTGTTTAGACAGAGTTTTGCTCTTGACCGAGCTAGAGTGCAGTGGCGCAATCTCGGATCACTGTAACCTCCGCCTCCCGGGTTCAAGTGATTCCCCTGCCTCAGCCTCCCCAGTAGCTGGCATTACAGGAACGCGCCACCACGCCCGGCTAATTTTTGTACTTTTAGTAGAGACAGGGTTTTGCCATGTTGGCCAGGCTGGTCTCAAACTCCTGACCTCAGCTGATCTGCCCACCTCGGCCTCCCAAAATGCTGGGATTACAGGTGTGAGCCACCACATTTGGCCTAGATTTTTAAAGACTTTTCTAAGTACACAATTATATTACTTGCAAAAAACAATTGTAGTTTAGGCTGGGCACAGTGGCTCACGCCTGTAATCCCAGCACTTTGGGAAGCCAAGGTGGGAGGATCATTTCAACTCATCCAAGTCCAGGAGTTTGAGACCAGCTCAGGCAACACTGTTAGACACCGTATCAACAAAAAATAAAAATTAGCTGGTGTGGTGGTGTGCACTTGTATTCCCAGCTGCTCTGGAGGCTGACACAGGCGGATTGTCAGAGCCTGTGAGGTTGAGACTGCAGTGAGCCGTGATCACGTCACTGCTCTCCAGCGTGCTCTGAGCGAATCCCTCTTTAAAAACAAGCAGAAAAGGCCGGGTGGGGTGTTTCACACTCTCTGGGAGGCTGAGGTGGGTAGGTCACCTGAGGTCAGAAGTTTGAGACCAGCCTGGCCAACATTGTGAAACTCTGTCTCTACTAAAAATACAAAAAAATTAGCCAGGCATGGTGGCAGATGCCTGTAATCTCACCTACTTGGGAGGCTGAGGCAGGAGAATTGCTTGAACCTGGGAGGAGGAGGTTGCAGTGAGCAGAGACTGTGCCACCACACTCCAGCCTGGGCGACAGAGGAAGACCCTGTCTCAAAAAAAAAAAAAAAGAAAAAGACATGGGCAGAGAGGAGAGTCACAGACCCACGAAGACAGAGCCCCAGCAAGAAGGTGGTGTGAGGTCCGAGCACAGGACAGGCCCTCCTCTGGGGCCTGTGGAGGGAGCAGGGCCCTGCCAACACCTTGATCTTGGACTTCTGGCCTTCTCCACAGCAGTGAGAGAATATGATTCCTGCTGTTTTAAGCTGCCGAGTTTGTGGTGATTCGTTCTGGCAGCCACAGGAGAGGAATCTACCCCCTTCCCCCAGCACCAGGAAGGCGGGTTGGGAGCTGGGCAGGGGGAAAGGGCAGCACCGGGAGGGATTTTCCGGTGTCGAACCAGCCTCACTTCCTGGTTTAGCCCCAGCTGCAGCCGATGAGATGACCCTTTCCTAGGTGGCTGGATTCAGTTTGTGGATGTTTTTGTCTGGGATTTTGCCTCTATGTTCGTGAGTGAAACTGGCCTATAATTTCCATTTCTTGTTATGTCCATGCCTGGTTTTGGTGTCAAAGGGAAGATGGCTTCAAAAGATGAGTCAGGTTATTACTTTTTTTTTTTTTTTTGAGACGGAGTTTTGCTCTTGTTACCCAGGCTGGAGTGCAATGGCGCGACCTCGGCTCACTGCAACCTCCGCCTCCTGGGTTCAGGCAATTCTTCTGCCTCAGCCTCCCAAGTAGCTGGGATTACAGGCACGCGCCACCATGCCCAGCTAATTTTTTGTATTTTTAGTAGAGACAGGTTTCACTATGTTGACCAGGATGGTCTCGATCTCTTGACCTCATGATCCACCCGCCTCAGCCTCCCAAAGTGCTGGGATTACAGGCGTGAGCCACCTCGCCCAGCCTACTCTTTTTTTTTTTTTCATTTCTAAAAGAACTTTTCTTGGGGTTGGGCACGGTGGCTCATGCCTGTAATCCCGGCACTTTGGGAGGCTGAGGCAGGTGGATCACTTGAGGTCAGGGATTCGAGACCAGCCTGGCCAACGTGGTAAAACCCTGTCTCTACTGAACATACAGAAAAATTAGCCAGGCCTGGTGATGCGTGCCTGTAACCCCAGCTACTTGGGAGGCTGAGGCAGGAGAATCGTTTGAACCCAGGAGATCGAGGTTGCCATAAGCTGAGATTGAGCCCTTGCACTCCAGCCTGTTCAACAGAGAGACTATCTCAAGAAACAAAACAAAACTTTTTTGGGGGTTAAATTTGATAATTTCTTCCTAAGTGTCTGCAACAGTTTGTTACTGATGCCCTCCGGCTTGGAGCTTTCTTCGTGGGAAAGCTTTTATGAATGGACTCAACTTCTTTTGTTATTCCAAGATGATTCCAATTTTCTTTTTCTTTTTGATAAGTTTTATTTTTATTTCTTTAAAAAAAATTATTATTTATTTATTTGTTTTGAGACAGTCTCGTCCTGTCACCCAGGCTGGAGTGCAATGGCTCGATCTCAGCTCACTGCAACCTCCGCCTCCTGGGTTCAAGCAATTCTGCCGCACCTTCGAGAGTAGCCGAGATTACAGGTGCCTACCACCACGCCCAGCTAGTTTTTCGTATCTTTAGTAGAGATGGGGTTTCACCATGTTGACCAGGTGAACTTGAACTCCTGACCTGGTGATCTGCCTGCCTCAGCCTCCCAAAGTGTTGGGATTACAGGTGTGAACCACCACACCTGGCCTATTTTTAATTTTTTTACAGACAGGGATTTGCTCTGTCTCCCAGACTGGAATGCAGTGGTGAGATCACAGCTCACTGTAGCCTTGACTTCCCGGGCTCAGGTGATCCTCCCACCTCAGCCACCTGAGTAGCTGGGACCACCGGTGTGTGCCATCACGTTTGGCTAATTATTTATATACTTTTTTTTATTTTGAGACAGAGTTTTGCTCTTGTTACCCAGGCTGGAGTGCAATGGCGCGATCTCGGCTCACCGCAACCTCCGCCTCCTGGGTTCAGGAAATTCTCCTGCCTCAGCCTCCCGAGTAGCTGGGATTACAGGCACGCGCCACCATGCCCAGCTAATTTTTTGTATCTTTAGTAGAGACGGGGTTTCACCATGTTGACCAGGATGGTCTCGATCTCTTGACCTCGTGATCCACCTGCCTCGGCCTCCCAACGTGCTGGGATGACAGGCATGAGCCACCGCGCCCGGCCAAATGCGATTATTTTTGCTTTTTGTTATTTCTTTCTTCTATATTCCTTGAATTTAGTCTGCTCTTCTTTTTCTAATCTGTTGAGTTAGATGCTTAGCGGATTGCTTTTCTTAATTTCTTCCTTCATAATATATTCATTCAGATCTAGAAGCCTTCTCCTAAGCACTGATCGCACCGTTGCATTCCAGCCTTGGAGACAGAGCATGACCCTGTCCCTAAAAAAATAAAAATAGGCTGGGCACTGTGGCCCGCGCCTGTATTGCCAGCACTTTGTGAGGCCGAGGCGGGCGGATCGTGAGGCCAGGAGTTGAGCTGAATCCCACAGGTTTTCACGTGCAGCATTTTCTTCACTGAGAAATGGCCCCATGTGCTCTCGGCCAGTGTTTCTTCTTTGACTGATGGGCTTACTGAGAAGAGAACTTAACTTGCAAACATTTGTTTTCTTAAACTAGTCTTCCTTTTGGTAACTGGCTGAACTGCGGTATCACCAGAACACAGTCTGCACGGCTTTATTCCTTTCAGATTCCCGAGACTTGCTTTCTGGCGCAGGCTTGGTCAGTTCTTGTGGACCTGCCGCGTGCTGGGAAAGTGCGCGTGCCCGCGGGCTCTGCTGCAGCGCTCTGTGTGCCAGCGAGGTCGGGTTTGTTCTGCTGGTCACAGACAGCTGGAAACCCTGCTGCTATGGCTGAGGGCCTGCCTGCTCCTCCTGTTATTGTCAGCTTGTGCTTTATGTAACCTTGGGTATGATTATTGTATATGTCTACCTGTCATCTATCTGTGTTGCTGGGTGCAAATATCCTGGTGAATGGAAACTTCTGTCATTGTGAATTGATCTCTGCTGACCCTTTCCCCGAAAGCCCACTCTGATCTCACAGGCAAACAAACTTGCTTTTACCTCATGCTTGCACTGTATCTTCCATTCCCTCCCTCCCTCCCTCCCTCCCTCCCTTCTCTCTCTTGCTCTTTCTTTTTTGACAGAGTTTCACTTTGTAACCCAGGCTGGGAGTGCAGTGGCACGATCTTGCCTCACTGCAACCTCCACCTCCCAGGTTCAGCGATTTTTGTGGCTCAGTCTTCCACGTAGCTGGGATTACAGGCACGTGCCACCACATCTGGCTAATTTTTGTATTATTAGTAGAGAAAGGATGTCGCCATATTGGCCAGACTGGTCTCAAACTCCTGACTTCCTGTAATCCCTCTGGCTTGGCCTCCCAAAGTGCTGAGATTATAGGTGTGAGCCATCTTGCCCAGCCTCTTTTCTCTTTCTGTTTATGTATTGTAAATGTAAATCCCAGAAACAGAATATATATGTCTTATGATGAACTCTTCTAATGGATTTGTAATCACAGATCTATTTGGGTTTCAATCTACCATCTTTCTGGGAACTGCCATGTAACCATAACCTCACACACTGTCAGCTTCTAGCATCTAATGGACATGCACAGGAACCTCATCACTATTGAATCTGCATTTTCCCAACATGGAACTTCTCGTGCTGATTTGCACCCATGTATCCTCTTTGGTGAAATGTCTGTTCAAGTCCTTTGCTCATTTTTAGATTATTGTATTTACTACAGATTGATTTTTTAATTTTTGGAGACAGGGTCTCGCTCTGTCTCCCAGACTGGAATGCAGATGAAGCTCATTGCAGCCTCAAGCTCCTGGCCTCAAGTGAGCCTCCTGACTTGGCCTTCCAAAGCACTGAGATTACAGTCATGAGCCACTGTGCCTGGACTTACTGCTGATTTTTTTTCTTTTGAGACGGAGTCTCACTCTGTCACCAGGCTGGAGTGCAGTGGCATGATCTCAGCTCACTGCAATTTTCACCTCCTGGGTTCAAGCAATTCTCCTACCTCAGCCTTCCAAGTAGCTGGGATTACAGGCATATGCCACCATGCCTGGCTAATTTTTGTAGTTTTAGTAGAGATGGGATTTCACCATGCTGGCCAGGCTGGTCTCAAAACTCCTTACCTCATGATCCACCTGCTTCGGCCTCCCAAAGTGCTGGGATTACAGGTGTGAGCCACTGGGCCCAGCTGCTGATTTTAAGAGTTAAAAAAAACATGTGTTCTGAAGCAAAAAAATAGGTGCTGGTGAATTTGTGCAGAAAAAGGAATGCTTATACACTGCTGGTGGAAGTGTAAATTAGTTCAACCATTGTGGAACACAGTGTGGTAATTTCCTCAAAGACCTAAAAACAGAACTAATATTCAACCCAGAAATCCCATTACTGGATATGTACCCAAAGGAATAGAAATTGTTCTATCATAAAGACACATGCAGCACTATTCACAATGGCAAAGACATAGAATCAATCTCAATGCCCATCAGTAATAGACTAGATAAAGAAAACGTGGTCCATCTACACTATGGAATACTATGCAGCCATAAAGAAGAATGAGGTCTTGTTTTTTGCAGGAACGTGGATGGAGCTGAAGGCCATTATCCTTAGCAAGCTAATGCAGAAACCTAAACCAAAATACATGTTCTCCCTTACAAGTGGGAGCTAAATGATGAGAACACATGGACACACAGAGGGGAACAACTGCCACTGGCCTATCGGAGGGTGAAGGGAGGACGGAGAGGATCAGGTAAATAATGAATGAGTACAAAGGCTTAGTACCTGGGTGATGAACTAATCTGTACAACAAACCCCCCTTACACAAGTTAACAAACCTGCACGTGTTTGTTCACCCCAAACATAAAAGTTAAATAAATAATTATATATGTCTATTCTGCATACAAATCTTTTGTTTGATATGTGATTCACAAGTTGATATGGTTTGGCAGTGTCCCCACCCAAATCTCATCTTAATTGTAGTTCCCATAATCCCCACATGTTGTGGGAGGGGCCCAGTGGGAGGTAATTGAATCATTGGGGTGGTTACCCCCATGCTTCTCTTCTCTTGATAGTGAGTTCTCACAGATCTGATGGTTTTTTAAGGGGCTTTTCCCCCTTCCTTCTCCTGCTGCCATGTGATTGAGCTTTTGTTGTTGTGTTTAAGAATAGTTTTAGCCTAGGCCCAGGTTGTGAAGATTTCTTCCTTTTCTTCTAAAGGTTTCATAGCTTTTTGCTTGAAATTTAGACCTGTGACCATTTTGAGTTAATTTTTGCATACGGAATGAGGATCTAGCTTGAGGATCCTTTTTTTCCCCACACAGATGTCCAATTTCATGAAAAGACTGTCTTTCCAATGTCACTTCACCTTTGCACTTTAGTTAAAAATTAATTACCACTTTCAGAAAGCTAGGAGTGGAAGGGAATTTCCTCGACTGGATGAAAGAGGTCTGCTAAGCCCCACAGCTAACATTCTACTTGATGGTAAAAGGCAGGATGCTCTCCACCTGGGATCAAAAACAAGCCCAGGATGTCTCCTCTCACTACTTTTATTCAACATTGTACTGGAGGCTCTAGCCAGGACAATTCAGCAAGACAAAGGAATAAAGGACATCCAGATCAGAAAGGAAGAAGTAAAACAGTCTCTCTGCAGATGACATAATCTTACATATAGAAAATCCTCAGAAATGCACTAAAAATGTTAATACTAATGAAGTTCATCAAGGTTGCAAAATCTTGTGATCAGTGTGCAAACATCCATGGTATTTCTCTGCACTAGCCGTGAGCAACTGAAATCAAGTCAAAAAATTTCATTTATAGCAGAGTCAAAAAGAATTAAACACATTCTACAGAAGAAGTGTAAACGGCCATGTGTGGTGTATTTTCTGTTAAAAAAAAACCTTTAAAACGTGCTCTGAAAATGACAAAATGTTCTTGAAAGAAATTAAAGAAGACCTAACTAAGTAAATGTAAGGACACCCTGCGTTCATCACAAACTGACCTTCAGACTTAATGCAATCCCTATCAAAACCACACATGACTTTGGGAGGCCAAGGTGGGTGGATCACGAGGTCAAGAGATCGAGACCAACCTGGTCAACATGGTGAAATCCCGTCTCTACTAAAAATACAAAAAATTAGCTGGGCATGGTGGCGCGTGCCTGTAATCCCAGCTACTCGGGAGGCTGAGGCAGGAGAATTGCCTGAACCCAGGAGGCAGACATTGCGGTGAGCCGAGATCGCACCATTGCACTCCAGCCTGGGTAACAAGAGCGAAACTCCGTCTCAAAAACAACAACAACAACAAAAAAACCAAAAAACCACACATGGCTTCTTTGGTTGTGGCAAAAATTGACAAGCTGATTCTGAAATTCACAGGGAAATGCAAGGATCCAGGGCAGCAGAACCAGTCTTTTTTCTGTTTTGTTTTGAGATGGAGTCTTGCTCTGTTTGCCCAGGCTGGAGTGCTGTGGTGAGATATTGGCTCACTGCAACCTCTGCCTCCTAGGTTCAAGTGATTCTCTTGTTTCAGCCTCCTGAGTAGCTGGGATTACAGGTGCCCACCACCACGCTTGGCTAATTTTTGTATTTTTAGTAGAGATGGGGTTTCACCATGTTGGCCAGGCTGGTCTCGACTGAACTCCTGGCCTTAAGTGATCCACCAGCCTCTGCCTCCCAAAGTGCTGGGATTACAGGAGTGAGCCGCTACACCTGGTCTCAAAATGGTCTTGAAGAAAACAGGTGGAGGATCTACACTTCCTAATGTCAACATTTACTACAAAGCTGCAGAAGTCAAGACAATGAGGGGCTCAGAAGGACAGACTTACAGATTACTGCAACAGAGTGGAGAATCCAGAAATAAACCTTTATGTGTTTATGGCCAATTGATTTTTGAAAAGGATGTCAAGACCATTGAATGGGAAAGAATCGTCTTTTCAAGAAATGGTGCTGGGTTTGTGCCCCAGGGCTGCCCTAACAAAGCAACACAAACGGTAGCCCGTAGACCACAGGAGTTCATTCTCTACGCTCTGGAATGTAGAAACCCAAGATCAAGGTGTCTGCAGGGCTGGTGTTGCTGAAACTGACCCAATGATCCCATAGACTGTTCTTTTTGAAAACACAGAAATTGACCCTCTGGTCTTAAAGCTTGAAACTTTTATCTTTCTTCCTCAGCCAAGGAATTTTCAGGTCTCTCATAAAAGTATCAAAGAACTGAAACTCCCCAGACCAAGGCACAGATACTGGACCCTCATTCACCATGACTTCTTCCTTGCCTGCTATGGTTGGGCTGTGTCCCCACCCAAATCTCAACTTGAATTGTATCTCCCAGAATTCCCATATGTTGTGGGAGGGACGCAGGGGGGTAATTGAATTATGGGGGGGTGGTATTTCCTGTGTTATTCTCTTGATACTGAATAAGTCTCATGAGATTTGATGGTTAATTGGGGATTTCTGCTTTTCTTCTCTCTCATTTTCTCTTGCTGCTGCCATGTACGAAGTGCCTTTCACCTCCCACCATGACTCTGTGAACTCCTCAGTCGTGTGGGACTGTCAGTCCAGTTAAACTATTTTTTGTTCCCAATTTCAGGTATGTCTTTATCAGCAGCATGAAAATGAACTAATGCATTAGTCCCCCTAGCTCTTGTTTTCTTATACTTTGTTACATTGCTTCCCTGCTATGTGAACTCCTGGTTCCAGTGGGTCAGGAGATGGATTTGAGACTGAGCTCCCACCGCCTTGGCTCAGCACCTGGTTAAAGCCTTCTTCCTTGGCCACACTTGTCGTCTCAGTGATTGGCTTGCTGTGCACAAGCAGCGGGACTTGGACCAAAAACCCGGTGTTTCAGTAACATTGCCAGCAACTCTCAGCTTGCAGCTGCTTCCCTCCAACCTCTGTCCTCACTCAGCCTTCTTTCCGACGTGTGTTCCTCTTCAAAACTCTTTCTTCCTATAAGGACACAGCCATTGGATGTAGGCCACCCAATCCAACATGATCTCAACTTAACTCGATTAGATCCACAAAGATCCTATTTTCAAATAAGGTCCCATTTGCAGCTACCACAGCTAGGACTGAAACATATCCTTTTGGGAGCCATGATTTAGCCCACAACAAATCCCTTCTTTACAACAGACATATAATTTAACTCAAAATGCATCATAGACCTAAATGTAAAACCTAAAACTATAAAACTTCTACAAGAAAAGAGGAGAAAATCTTTGTGACCTTGGATTATGCAAAAGCTTCTAAAGACACAGAAAAGGGCCAGGTGCGGTGGCTCACATCTGTAATCCCAGCACTTTGGGAGGCCAGGGCAGGCAGATCACGATGTTGGGAGTTTGAGACCATCCCGGCCAACATCTCTACTAAAAATACATGAATTAGCTGGGCATGGTGGCTCTTGCCTGTAGTCCTAGCTACTCAGGAGGGTGAGGCAGGAGAATAGCTTGAACCTGGGAGGTGAAGGTTGCAGTGAGCCAAGATTACACCATTGCAGTCCAGCCTAGGTGACAAGAGCAAAACTCTGTCTTAAAAAAAGAAAAAAAGAGAAGTTTCTGCCCAGGTGTGGTGGCTCACTCCTGTAATCCCAGCACTTTGGGAGGCCGAGGTGGGCGGATCACGACGTCAGGAGTTCGAGACCAGACTGATCACCATGGTGAAACCTTGTCTCTACTAAAAACACAAAAATTGCTGGGTGTGGTTGCACACACCTATAATCCCAGCTACCTGGGAGGCTGAGGCAGGAGAATAGCTTGAACCTGGGAGGTGGAGGTTGCAATGAGCTGCACCACTTCACTCCAGCCTGGGCAACAGAGAGAGACCCTGTCTCAAAAAAACAGTTGAGATCGGTGTGGTGGCTCACGCCTGTAATCCCAGCACTTCGAGAGGCTTAGGCAAGTGGACTGCCTGAGGTCAGGAGTTTGAGACCAGCCTGGCCAATATGGTGAAACCCAGTCTCTATTAAAAATACAAAATTTAGCTGGGTGTGGTGGCGGGTGCCACCACCATTTCTATCTATGTGGGAGGCTGAGGCATGAGAATTGCTTGAACCTGGGAGGTAGAGGTTGCAGTGAGCTGAGATTGTGCCACAGCACTCCAACCTGGATGACAGAGCACGACTCTGTTGAAAAGACAACACCCAAAGTGGGAAAAACATTTGCAAATCATGCATGTGATAGGAGAATTGTATCCAGAATATATAAGGAACTGTTAGAATGGAACAGTAAGAGGGTAAATAACCCAGTGGGAAAATCTGTAAAGGACTTGGACAGACCTTTCTCCCAAGGAGCTATGCAAATGACCCATAAACACATGACCCAGTGCCCAGTGCCATTAGCTCTCAGGGCAATGTAACTCAGAGCCGCAGTGAGGCAGCATTTCACACCCACTATGGTGGCTACAATGAAAACGCTGACAATAACAAGTGTTGGCAAGGATGTGAAGAAACTGGAATCTTCATACGTTGCTGATGGAAATGTAAAATGAGCTGAAAAACAGTTGGCCCTTCCCGAGAACGTTAAACACAGAGTTACATACGACCTGGCCACTCCACCGCTAGATGGGTACCTAGGAGAAATGAACACAGGTCCACGTCAAATGTGGTACTCAAGTGTTCACAGCCACGTCCATAATATCCAAAAGATGGAAACACCTAAATGCCCATCAACTGATAAAGAGGTAAGAGAATGGAACATTATTTGCAATAAAAAGGAAGGAATAACGAGATGGTGCAACACGAACGTGGCTTGAACACATCGTGCTTAGAGATTAGGCCCGTCTCAAATGACCACATCTGGTATGATCCCGTTGTATGAAACTTCCAGAAAAGGCGAATCTGTAGACATAGAAAGTAGATTAGTAGTTGCCAGAAGCTGGGAAAACTGGGAAGAAGGGGGTGAAGGGGGGATGAATGCTACTGGTCTGGGGCTTCTTTTGGGGATGGTGAAAATGTTTTAAAATTGATTACAACATGTGTAAATATACCACAAATTATTGAATTGTAGAATTGTACACTTTTTCTTTGATTCTTTTTTTTTTTTTGAGATGAGTCTCACTCTGTCACCCAGGCTGGAGTGGTGTAGTGGTGTGATCTCGGCTCACTGCAACCTCTGCCTCCTGGGTTCAAGCGATTCTCCTCCTGCCTCAGGTTCCCGAGTAGCTGGGATTACAGGAGTATGCCACCATGCCCAGCTAATTTTTATATTTTAAGTAGAGAAGGGGTTTCACTATGTTGGCCAGGCTGGTCTTGAACTCCTGACCTCAAGTGATCTGCCTGCCTCAGCCTCTCAAAGTGCTGGGATTATAGGCGTGAGCCACCACGACTAGCCTGTATGCTTTTGTTTTTTGAGACAGAGTTTCACTCTATTGTCCAAGCTCTCTTGGCTCACTGTAGCCTCAACCTCCCAGGCTCAAGTGGTCTCCCACCTCAGCCCGCCAAGTAGCTGTGACTGCAGGCATACCCCACCACCCCTACCTGCTCTTTATTTTTTGTAGAGACGAGGTCTTGCTATGTTACCCAGGCTGGTATGGAACTCGGGCTCAAGAAATTCTCCTGCCTGGCCTCCTGAAGCGCTGGGATTACAGGAGTGGGCTGCTGTGCTTGGCTGAATTGCACACTTTATTTATTTTTTTGAGATGGAGTCTGGCTCTGTTGCCTAGGCTGGAGTGCGATGGCATGATCTTGGCTCACTGTAACCTCTGCCTCCTAGGCTCAAGCGATTCTCCTGCTTTAGGCTCCCGAATAGCTAGGACTACAGGTGCCTGCCACCACACCTGGCTAATTTTTGTATTCTTAGTAGAGACAGGACTTCACCATGTTGGCCAGGATGGTCTCGATCTCTTGACCTCGTGATCTACCCGCCTCAGCCTCCCAAAGTGCTGGGATTACAGGCGTGAGCCACTGTGCCCAGCCAAATGGATGACTTTTATGGTGTTTGAATTATACTTCAATAAAGCTGTTAAGGAATCCGAGGCCATGTGCACTTGTTCCACTGAGCTGTTGGCTGACCCTCTGCCAGGGCAGCCTGTCTCAGTTGGTTCAGGTCTACAGTGAGTTAACATCCATCAGTGAGAACCCTCCAACTCCTTCCCTTCTTTTCCAGAATTATTTTGGCAACTCTAGTTTCTTTTCATTTCTATATACATTTCAGAATAAGATTGTCTATATCTATAAAATTTCCTGCAGGGATTTTAATTGAAATTGCATGAAATCTGTAGTCGTTTTGGAGAGAATTGGTATCTTAACTATATTCATTCTAATTCAGGAACACAGTATGCCTCTGCATATATTTAGGCCTTGTTTGATTTCTTTTTTTTTGAGATGAAGTCTCACTCTGTCATCAAGCTGGAGTGCAGTGGCATGATCTCGGCTCACTGCAACCTCTGCCTCACAGGTTCAAGCGATTTTCCTGCCTCAGCTTCCCAAGTAGCTGGGACTACAGGTGTGTGTCACCACGCCCGGCGAATTTTGTGTATTTTTAGTAGAGACAGGATTTCACCATGCTGGCCAGGATAGTCTTGATCTCTTGACCTCGTGATCTACCCACCTTGGTTTCCCAAAGTGCTGGGATTACAGGCGTGAGCCACCATGCCTGGCCTGTTTGATTTCTTTTATTAGCATTTGATAGTTTTCAGCATACAAATCCTGTACCGGTCTTGTTAGATTATTACCAAACTAATTAATTTACTGGAGGACTACTGTAAATAGCATGGCTTTAAAAATTTTGGTTTTCAATTGTTACTAGTATTCTTTTTTTTTTTTGGTAAATTTCTTGGGCTTTTCTACATAGACTTTTATGTTATTTATGGATGGGCTATTTTTCTTTCTTCTTTTCTAATCTGTATGCCTTTTATTTTTCTGGTTTTATTGCATTGGCTAGGGCTCAGCATTCAGTCCTTCATTATTATCACATTAGATCCAAAGTGGTTTTTTTTTTTTTAAAGACAGCGTTTTGCTCTGTGGCCTATGCTGGAGTGTAGTGGTGCGATCTCAGTTCACTGCAACCTCCGCCTCCCAGGTTCTCAGCAATTCTCATGCCTCAGGCTCCCGAGTAGCTCGAATTACAGGCATGTGTCACTACAGACTGCTAGAGATGGTGTTGCCCAGCCACGTTGCCCAGGCTGGTGTAGACTCCTGAGCTCAGGGGAGCTGCCCACCTTGGCCTCCCAAAGTGTTGGGATTACAGGGTGAGCCACCACATGCAGCCAGACTGTTTTGTCTTTTTTGTAGACAGGGTTTCACCATGTTTTCCAGGCTGATCTTGAACTCAAGCTCAAGCAATCCACCCACCTTGGCCTCCCCAAATTCTGGTATTATAGGCATGAGCCACAGCACCTGGCTGTTTTTTTTTTTTTAATTAAAAATCACAGATATGGAGTCTCTCTCTGTTGCCCAGGCTGGTCTTGAACTCCTGGCCTCCCAAAGTGTTGAGATTACAGGGGTGAGCCATCGTGCTCACCCTGCTTGTTTTTGTTGCTTTTTGTAGATTCTCTTTATGAGACTAGGCATGTTCCCTTTGCTTTCTAGTTTGCTGGGAGTGTTTATCATGGATGAGTGTCAGAATCTGTCAAACGCTTTCATTGAATTGATTGAGGTGATCACATGGTTTCTTCTGGAGACTAATATGGTAGATCACATCAATTCATTTTCTTTCTTTCTTTTATTTTTTTTTGAGACAGAGTTTCGCTCTTGTTGCCCAGGCTGGAGTGCAATGGCACAATCTCGGCTCACTGCAACCTCCGCCTCCTGGGTTCAGGCAATTCTCCTGCCTCGGCCTCCCGAGTAGCTGGGATTACAGGCACACGCCACCATGCCCAGCTAATTTTTGTATTTTTTTTTTTTAGTAGAGATGGGGTTTCACCTTGTTGACCAGGATGGTCTCGATCTCTTGACCTCATGATCCACCCGCCTCAGCCTCTCAAAGTGCTGGGATTACAGGCGTGAGCCACCGTGCCCGGCCTTACATCGATTCGTTTTCACATGTTGAGCTAGCCTTGCCTTCCTGGGCTAGCCTCCATTCGGTCATGGTTTTAATGTTGTGTGTTTTAATGTTGCTTGATTCCATTTGCTGTTATTTAGTTGAGGGTTTTTGTGTCATCTTGGCATTGGTGGCTGCTATTGCCTTCTGTCTTGCAGGTTGGATTTCCTGGTTCTTCACATGCAGAGTAATTTTAGATTGTATCCTGCACATTTAGACATATGTTAGGAGTCTGGTCTTATTTAAATCCCATTGAAAATGTTGATATTTTATTTCATCACGCAATGAACCTAGTTGGTTTCAGGCCACAAGTTCAAACAGGCTCCTGCGGGTCCTGCCTTCCACATCACGTTTGTCTCCAAAGCCTTTGCAGTAGGACTGAGATCTGTCCCCTGTGTGTACTACCCAGCGGCCAGTGTGGGACGTGGGCAGTGCCTGTCCTTTTGTTCAGTTCTCAGTCTTTGGGATGTGAATGAGGGTCAGACTTGTACATGCACGGCTTTTGAGGCTTCTTGGGTTGCTGTCTAATGCTCCTCCCTGTCCACCGTCTCTCCTGGCCCCGCGGACCACATCTCCTGGGGCTGGAAAGGAAGGTTCTTCTCCCTCAGTGTTTTAGGTGCTTGTCAACCCCATGTCTTGGTCATGGCTTTGATGGGATACCTAGGGGCTGGGGCAGCAGAGAATGGAGAAGAGTAAAATAAAAACACTACAAAACCCCCCCAAAAAACAAAAAAACCCTGTCCTCCAGAATCCTGACCTCCCTGGGGGCGTTGTCCCACTCCCTGGGACCGTAAGCGACCTTTTTCTTGGCTGTCCCCTGTGCTGGGACTAGGGGACTTCTAGAGATCTCTGTCCACTTCTGGCCTTCAGGCTGAGTTGAGTCCGGGCCGGGGATACGGGAAGAGAATCTCGAAGTTCACTAACGGCTGAGTGGTGCCTCGAAGTCTGGCCTTTCCCCCAAATCTGGTGTCCCTTTACCTCTCTGACCCTCAGTCTTCTCCTCTGTCAGAGGGAAGTGAGAGCAGTTCTGGGAGGAGGGCAGGCGGGCAGAAGGGGCCTTCGGATTCTCCTCTGGCTCACGCGGGACAGCCTCTGCCTCAGAGATGGACGGGATGTGGCGGGGGGGGGGGCTCAGTGAGTGTCCCCTCAGTGACAAAATGACGCCAAAGTCCCCAAACCCTGGCTTCCTCCTTGATGCGCGGCGGAAGATGGGGGCCGCTCATCATTCCTTTCCTCTGTCCTGAGAAGAAACCCGAGAAGGCCGGATTTCTCCCCGGAGAGGACAGAGGGCAGCACGGAGGGCCCCGCCGGCCGGCCAGCCCCGCGCCTAAGTCCCTGCCAGCTCCCGGGCCAGCGGGCAGTCGTCCGGCGGAGTCGGGTCGGAGACGGTCTGTCTCCAGGGGGCTGCAGCGGAGTTTCAGAGCGCGGCGGGCACTGAGCGGGCCCGGCGATTCCGGGCGGTGGGTGAGGAGGCTGGAGACGGGACCCCGAGCCCCCCGGGGGTGCACGAGGGCGCCCTGCTCCTCGGAGCCACCTGCCCTGCGCGCCGCCGCGCAGTGCTGTCGCCGTGGCAACCGGCGCTGCGGAGGGGGCGGGGCGCCGGGACCCCCACGCTCCCAGGCCCCCAGGTCCCGCGGGGCTCACGGGCCCAGGGGCGCGGGGCGGGGCCTCTGGGCCGGGGGCGGCGCCGCGCGGGCGCGGGAGGGGCGCGGCGGGAGGAGCCCGCGCGGCCCGGGCGGTGGCGGCAGAGGCGCGGCGGGCGGGCCCCGGAGCGGCGCAGCATCTGCGGGCGGCGGGGTAGGCGCGGGCGCGGGCGGACTGGATGGGCGCGCGGCGGGCCTGGGCGACTCTGCACCTCCGGGCCGTGGGGGCTGCGGGGCGGGGCGGGGGCTGAGGCGGCCGGGGTGAGGCCTGGGGCCGGCGGGGTGGCGGGGACCGGCCCTGCGTGGGGAAGCTTCGTGGGGACAAACGGAGACGCAGCCTGCTGGGAGCGGCCCAAGCTCTGCACCGGCCCGCGGCGGGAGCGCAGCGGCCCCCTCCCCGCCCCTCCTCCCCGGGACTCCGAGGGGGTGGTTCTGGGGCGGGGTCCATAGGGGGCGCGGGCAGCAAGGGAGGGCCTGGAGGCCTTAGAGTCTGTGCCAGGTCTGAGCCGCGGGGCGTAGCGGGAGGAGGGGACCTCGGCCGGGGCCCAGCAGACCCAGGACAGCTGGGCCTGGGGCCAGGTCCCTAGGGAGGGGTGGCCCAGCCGGGCTCTGGCTTCCCCGGGCAGGGGCTCCCCTAGGGGCTGGAGTCCGTCTCCCTTCGCCAGCGCAGAGCCCCTCGGCCCTTGGCCCGCGTCTGCCAAGTGGCTGAGGATCGAGCAGCCGCGGAGTGGGGCGAGGGGCCGAAGGCACGGCCGGAAAGGGTGAGCGGCGCCGCGGCTCCTCCGCTATTTATTTGGCCGGGCTGAGCGCGCAGAGGGAGGAAATTCTCAGGTTGCGGCTGCAGTTAGGGGAGGCCCCGGTGGGCCTGGAATGGGCCCAGAGAAGGCTTCCTGGGTCAGACGTGTCGACCCAGTGGACGTGAGTGCCCCGGTGGGACCCGGAGCGCGGGGAACCCTGGAGGCAGGGGCGTGGGCTGAGGACCCCCGAAGGCACTTTCTGCGCGACTCGTAAGAGCTCCGAGGGGTGGGGGTCCTGTGTGTGGCTGTGGGGATCCTGGGCGGTGAGTGCTGGTGGGGGCAGGGGGCGGGAGTGCAGAGTTCAGCGCCTTCCCGGATCCGTGGGGGCTGCGGTGGCACCAGGGCAGTCCGAGCGCCCGACCGTCACAGGGACATTAAATTTTATGGCTTTGTCTAGACAGGGCAGTAAACGGAACCCCAGGCCTGGGGCGTGTGGAGGGGGGCGGGCGGGGAGTGAGCCTGCCAGTGACTGTGGGGCGGGTGAGGGCGCGCGGGCCCCTATCGTCACCCAGGTGTGCGCAGGCCCAGCTGTGGGGACCCACAGTCCGGTGTGGGAATCCAACGGCACAGCCATGACCCAGTGCCAGGTGTGGACAGAGGTGCAGGGGCCGTGGGAGTCCGAAGGGCCTTGGTGGACCGGCTTCCCGAGACTCGAGGGCAGCCAGAGGCAGCGCCCCGGCCAAGGAGCCGAGCAGGGTGGCTGTGCCGGGGCAGGGGGTGGGGGACAGCGCCTTGCCAGGGGCATGCGGAGCCATGGGGAGCAGGGCAGGCGGTGGTCACGCGCCCCGGAGGGTGGACCGAGCCGGCCCGCGCAGGGAGGAGGGGCGTGGGGGCCGCCAGGCAGGGGCCGGGAGGCTCGGAGAGGCTTGTGGGACGGATGCATCCGGACCTGGGTGGCTCTTGGTCCCAGATCAGAAAGCCGGGGAGGGGCCGGGGCCTCCTCGGGCACTCCGAGAGCGGAGGGGCAGGCCCGCCGCCCGGCCCCGTGCGGCGGCGGCGGGGAGAGGGACGCGAAACGCCGCGGGAACGGCTTGGGGCCAGCAGCGCGTGCGTGGGGTCCGGGCCGCGGGAGCCCGGAGCGACAACCCCCCGCCCCGGGCTCCGGGAACGCGCGCGGCGGGCAGAAAACGCGTCCGTTCCGTTTCCTTCCTGGCGGCGGGAACGAGGCCCGGCGCTCGGGCGAGGCAGCAGCGCCCCCTGGAGGCCTCGCCGCGGTTCGCGGCTGCGGGTTCGCGCATGGGCGAAGGCGTGCGCCATGCCTCGGGCCCCGCGGGTGGGAGGCACGGGGTGGGGGCGGGGGGGCCGCCCAAGCCCTCACACTGACCCTGTCTCCTCCGGTCTCCCCAGGTTCCGAGCTCGCCAGGCCGCGCCGCGCCATGCCGGCCGGCTGAGCGCCGCCGCAGGGCCTCGTCCCGCCTGGCGTGGGGGCCGCGCGCGCCCAGGCCGGGGCCCGGCAGCCGACCATGGTGCTGCCGCCCCCGGACCGGCGCCACGTGTGCCTGACCACGCTGGTGATCATGGGCAGCATGGCCGTCATGGACGCGTACCTGGTGGAGCAGAACCAGGGCCCGCGCAAGATCGGCGTGTGCATCATCGTGCTGGTGGGCGACGTGTGTTTCTTGCTGGTGCTGCGCTACGTGGCCGTGTGGGTGGGCGCCGAGGTGCGCACAGCCAAGCGCGGCTACGCCATGATCCTGTGGTTCCTTTACATCTTCGTGCTGGAGATCAAGCTCTACTTCATCTTCCAGAACTACAAGGCGGCGCGGCGGGGCGCGGCGGACCCCATGGCGCGCAAGGCGCTGACGCTGCTGCTGTCGGTGTGTGTGCCCGGCCTGTTCCTGCTGCTCGTGGCGCTGGACCGCATGGAGTACGTGCGCACCTTCCGCAAGCGCGAGGACCTGCGCGGCCGCCTGTTTTGGGTGGCGCTGGACCTGCTGGACCTGCTGGACATGCAGGCCAGCCTGTGGGAGCCGCCGCGCTCCGGGCTGCCGCTCTGGGCCGAGGGCCTCACCTTCTTCTACTGCTACATGCTGCTGCTGGTGCTGCCGTGCGTGGCGCTGAGCGAGGTCAGCATGCAGGGCGAGCACATCGCGCCGCAGAAGATGATGCTCTACCCGGTGCTCAGCCTCGCCACCGTCAACGTGGTGGCCGTGCTGGCGCGCGCCGCCAACATGGCGCTGTTTCGCGACAGCCGCGTCTCGGCCATCTTCGTCGGCAAAAACGTGGTGGCACTCGCCACCAAGGCCTGCACCTTCCTGGAGTACCGCCGACAGGTGCGCGACTTCCCGCCGCCCACGCTGGCGCTGGAGCTGCAGCCGCCACCCCCCCAGCGCAACTCAGTGCCGCCGCCTCCGCCGCTGCACGGCCCGCCCGGGCGCCCCCACGGGTCGTCGCCCACGCGTGACCCTCTGGACACGTGACAGGGCCCGCCCCTGGGGCAAAGAGACACTGGGCTGGCTCGGGGCGCGCGGTTTGCATGGGATGGGGTGGGGGCGGGCTCCCCTAGGGGCAGGTGCCTCGAGTGCCCGTGCCTGGGGTCCCGCGGCCACTTCTTCATCTCAGGAATCCCTCGGACCGCGGATCCTTAGCCCCCACTCCACCAGCCCGCCCCAGCGGGTGCGGCCGTTTGGAAGACCTGGGCCGGAGCAGAGCAGAGGGGCCCGGTCCCTGCTTGCTGGGCCGCCTGGGTTGGAAGGGAGGGCAGTGTGGGCGGACAGCTGCTCCTGCAGTGGGGGCCTCTGGCTCGGAGTTTGGGGCCAAGGAGGCCTCTGTCATTTTAAAGACTCTATTTACAGTTTTGTATCCAAGGCCGCACTGCTTCGCCTGTTCCCGTGTCCCTGTCTTTACCAGCCAGTCTGGGAGGCCAGGAGCCAGGAGGGCTGTGTGGAGGGCGGGGGAGATGCTGGCGTCTGAGTGCAGGATGCTGGTGGGGCTGGGCTGCTTCTCTCCGCCCCCCGGGGCCTGAGGAGCTCCTGGGGGCCACGCCACTCTGTTTCAGGACCAGCTCCTCCTCCCCAGCCTCAGTGTTCCACTTCTTTTTCTGGGATACCTAGACCTCCATCTTCCCCCAGCCCAGTGAGTGTCCTGGTCCCTGCTTCCTCCCAATCTCAGTGCCGGTGTCCCTGCACCCCTGGTTCCCCCCACCGTGGAACCCACCTTCCTCATGGGCTCCAGCAGGTGCTCCCAAGTTGATGTGGCAGCCCCAGGTCGCAGCCCCAGGAACAGCACCAAGCCTCACCCACCCCACCATCCTGGCCTTGCCCCAGCACTGGGGAACTGGCAGCCCCCAGCCCAGGTACCTGCCCAGAAGGCCATCTGCAAGGGGTCTCTCACCAGCCTTCCCCCTGGGCCCCTGCACCTGTGATGTGGCCCTGGGGACCCACGTGGCCCAGGAAAGTCCGTAGCACCTGGGGAGGAGGGGTCCTTTGTGAAGCCGCTGAAAGGGTGGTATGAGGACGCCCACCCTAGGAGCGGGTGATGACCACACACATCTCTCCTGGCACAGTTCACTGCCTGGACCTCTGCATCTCCATGGCCCACAGGTGGCAGGTTTTGCCATCCGGGCCTAAAACCATTGAGGGGAGTGGAGCTGGCTGCTCAAGTGGGTCCTCCCCACGCACCCCTCCCAACAACTGTGGCAGTTAAGGGTGTGGCTGGTGGTGGCTCCAGCCCCACACAGTCCTCGTCCCCCAGCTTGATGCCACCTGGGGCCTGGCCTTTGGGAGCTGCCTGCCTTCCAGGCAGCTGGCCTCAGTACTACAGTCCTCAGGTGCACGGGGACTACCTCCCTGCCCAGGTCAGATGAGGCCAGCGCTCGGCCCACCTCCGGCCATGTCCCTAGCAGCCCCTCTGTGTGGGCACCGGGAACTGGCCTGGGTAGGAGGCCTGGGGTACCCGGTTCTGGGCTGTGCTAAGACCACTAATGATCACGTTGGGAAGTGAAGACTCTGCAGGGTCAGGGGGGCAGGGGTGGGGGTGGGTCAGGGGGGTGGGGGTCGGGGGTCAGGGGTCAGGGGGTTGGGGCTGAGGAGGGGCAAGGAGCAGCCTTGGAAAGGCCCCAGGTGTGGCATGGAGAGAGAAAAGGGGCTGTGGGAGTTTCTGTGGGTTGTGGGGGTCCCTGGACCTTCTTGGGAGAGTGTCGTTTGGAGTCAGGGGCTGTGGGTGAGGAGCAAGCTTCATTCTGTGTCTGGGCTGTAGCTTATGTCCTCCTCCGGCCAAAGCCAGCACCGGCCCCATCATGTCTTAAGGGTCTTAAGGGTGGAGACCAGCCCTCAGCCCTCTTGGCTCTGGCACCCGCAGCAAATCCCATGGGAACAGATGGGCAGCTGGCCCTGGGCTGGTGGGGCGGAGGGGCTCTGGGCTCCTGACATCCTGCTCCAACCCTTCCTGAAGGCCCATGGTCTCTTCCCTGCTGGCTACGGTCTGGGAGGTGGTAGGCCCAGCTTGGCCTGTGAAAGCCCATATCCCCTTGTCAGAGGTGGGATGGCTGCCCCTGGCTTAGCTATTCCCCTGGCTCAGCTACTCTCCTGGCATAGCTACTCCACTGGCACAGCTACTCCCCTGGTTTAGCTACTCCCCTGGTTAACTACTTCCCTGGTTTAGCTACTCCCCTGGTTCAGCTATTCCCCTGGCATAGCTACTCCCCTGGTGCAGGTACTCCACTGGTGTAGCTACTCCCCTGTTTTAGCCACTCCCCTGGTTTAGCTACTTCCTTGGTTTAGCTGCTCCCCTAGCTTAGCTAATCCCCTGGCCTAGCTATTTCCCTGGCCTAGCTACTCCCCTGGCACAGTTACTCCCCTGGCTCAGCTACTCCCCTGGTTTAGCTACTCAGGGCAGGGGAGGTCCTGGGGCTCGAAGACCCCACCAGGCAACCTGCCCTGCCCACACCCCACTCCTCCTGGCCTGTTAAGGGGTGGCCCCTGATCTCCGTGCTCCTTGGCACAGGCCAGTGCCCCCACCTCTGCTCTCACATCCCCGGCAGTGAAGGTCCAAGTCCTGGCTGCCCTCCACCTCCAGTGGGGCCAGGGACCTGGCTCCACCAGCTCTGCCATGGTTCAACGGCCCATTGGCCCCTACGATAGACTCTGAGGGCATTGGAGCAGACATTGAGTGCCACCCTTGCCCAGGCCTATGCCTGGCACCCAGTTTCCATGATAAGGAACAGCCATGGCTCTGACCACGGCAGGACTGGGAACCAGCGGGCCTTTGCCAGGCTTGTGGCCTGAGGTTTCTGGCCTCTGGGATGTCCCTTGGGAACAGGGTGGGGACCTGGCTGCACTCCAGCCTGCTCTTCTCAAGTTTCCTGAGGTGTCCTGCAATGGCCAGATTCGGCAGAGCAGCCAGCCGCCCCCCTTGTCCCCTCACTGATTCCTGGTCAGTATGTGAATCCTGATGAATGTCCACTACCTGTTGGCCCTATGCTGGGGCCTGGTGCCCAACCCAGGCAGAGACACCTGGGGACAGCCACACTGGGGGGGGTTAGGGCCTGGGAGGAGCAGGGCAGCCTCCTCAGATGGGCTTGGGGTGGACTTGGGAGCTGGCCCCAAGGGAGGCCTGTAGGTGCAGCAGCCAGGAGGCGGAGAGCTGAGTGTGTGGGTGCCTGAGAGGGCTGCAGTGGGCAGCTCACCAGCAAATGGAGCCCAGAGCGGGCGGAGAGCTGAATGTGTCGGTGCCTGAGAGGGCTGCAGTGGGCAGCTCACCAGCATATGGAGCCCAAAGGGCCCGGGGGAGAAGTAGGCAGCTCAGAGGGAGGAGGTGGGGCCGGGATGCTGACCAGTGTGGATGGAGATGCAGCTGGGTGCTCCAGCCTGGTTCGGCTGGGAAGGGAGGCCCGGGTGTGGGGGAGAGAAGTTGGGCAGCGGAGGTCCTGTCTGTCTGGGAAATGGGCTGTCTGCAGGCTCTCTGCTCCCTCTTGTGGCCTGGCCTGCCTCTACACCACCCGAGGCCTCCCTGCCTTGCAGCCCCTGCCTCCCCAGCAGGGCCAGAAGCTGCCTGCCTGGTCCTCCCCTTAGCCCTCTGAGGACAGGAGAGCCCATGAAGGGGCAGGATATGCAGTGGCCTGTGCTGCCGCCCCCGAGTGGGGTGTGCCATTCTCCCAGCTCTAGCTGTTGTGGAAAGGGAACACCCCACTTCCAGATGACAGGGCTCTGCCTTGTCTGAGATGCTCAGCAAAACCCCCGTGTGTGCTCCTTGCCTTGACACACTTGAGGCCCGGGGGCCTGGCCTGGCCATGCAGTATGCATGCCCACCGTAATGCCACCACCACCAGGAATTCAGGTGCTGCTGAAGCTGTGCCAAGAAAGCCGCAGCCCAGTGGGCTCCCCTAGATTAATGAGAGTGTCAAGGACACAACAGAGTGTAGCTGCGAAGACACTGTCAGGCCACTCCGTGGAAGTTTGGGGCAAGCCTTTGGGGTCACCTGGCCATGGAGGGCCCAGGCATGGCCTGTCTTTCTTTGCCATCTGGGTGGGTTGGTGATGGGGCCACACCAGTGGTGAGCATCACATTGTCTCAAAACAGCATCCGCGTGAGGGAAGGAGGCACGGCTCCTTGGGTGCCTCCCTCTCTTTGGGAGGAAAACCCTTCTTGGAAGCCCTCAGAATGTGTCTGCTCAGGTCCTGTGGTCCATAGCTTGCTCCATGACAATCTGTACACTTCCGCTGGCAGGAGAAGTGGGTGCCGTGACTGGCCGCCCACCCACAGGTGAGTCCATGGTACCAGAAGACACGAGACTCCTGGGTCTGAGACAAAGCGCTTTGCTTCTCAGCACGAGCTTCAGCTGTGGCTCTTCTTGCCCACAACCCCATGGGGGTGATGGGAGTGCCTGGTGATACAGCACGCACAGCTGACGGGAGCCCACCCTCCCTCTGCCATGACCCAGGAGGCACAACGTGACATCAAAAATACTCTGCAACTTGGCCCAGGTTCACATTCTGCAAAAGCTGCGAACTTGCAAATTGCCTTTGATCATGTGAGAGCCATCATCCTGATCAATTCCTTTCTACATAATGGCAGCACATATTTAACCCCCCACACAGAGCAGCGTCCAGTTTAGCCTGCGTGCCAGCAACCCAGCCTCCAGCACATGCCAGCAATTCTCTTCCTAGGTGATTCCAGCAGCACAGCCTGGCGGCCCCTGAGTCCTCGGGAGGTTCTGCAGCTCGGCTCACCCAGGGCCGCGCTGGCCAAAGCCCCAGCCACTCTCCTTTACTTCACAGAGTGGGAATGTGTCCCCCTCCAGCCCCCTGGAGCAGTAGGGCTGGGAGCTGGGTCAGACCCGCCTCCACGTGCTTGTGGGAGGACGGATCAGTCACCCAAAAAGGTAAAAAGTACTCGAACTTCTGACCCTTCATCTTCCTTCCAGAGCACACTCACATCTTCTATAGGAAGACAGCCTCGTGATAATAAAAACCCAATTTAGCGAAATGGAACTCACTTATCTTAGGCACTGAGAAAGCCGAACATACCTGATTCGTTTTATGCAGTAAAGTGACGGAGATGCACTAATTGGTAACTGCAGAGGGAAAAGCTGGGAGAATCACTGCCAGTGAGGAACGGTGGCCTGGGCTGGCAGAGGGAAAAGCCGGGAGAATCACTGCCAGTGAGGAACGGTGGCCTGGGCTGGCAGAGGGAAAAGCCGGGAGAATCACTGCCAGTGAGGAACGGTGGCCTGGGCTGGCAGGGGTGGAGGCTGCATAGCCACATTCCCATCCTGGCTGAAACACCGGCTTCTTTGTTGTAAGCAGAAGGTGACTGCCGTTTAACCAGAGAAAGACGAAGGGAAAAAGCACCCCCCAGTCAGAGGATGTCAGGGAGGCCTGTTCTTGGGGCTCAGCATGCGTTGGGCGTGAGGGCCGAGGGCGCAGAGAGTCAAGAGATGGGTGAGGAGAGGGTAGAAAAGGCAGTGGGCAGGTGGAGGGGAACGCCAGAGGGAGGCAGATGGGGGCAGGAGGAGGAAGGGGCCTGGGTGCCAGGGGAAGGTCAAGACGGGAATGTGATCCAGAGTGTTGCCGACACAGGGCAGCCCCCGGCCCGTGCCCCCCGCCAGCCTGCATTGGGACAGGGCCCCGGAGTTCCCCAGGACCGTGCTGCCTCTCCTCACTCTGGCTGATGTGGAATGGACTCTGTCCTCTCCGGGCTGGGGCAGCTGCCGAGGAAGATGTGTTAACTCTCACTGTCCCTGAGAGAGAAAACCCACGGTGACGGCTGTGCTTTGAATGTGTCCCGTCAAAATTTCTGTTGAAACATAATCCCCAGTGCAGCGGGCTGTCCGTTTTGTGTGGCAGTAACAGTACCACAGGGTGGGGAATTAATTTACAAAGAAAAGGCATTTATTTCTTACAGTTCTGGAGGCTGGGAAGTCCAAGATCAAGGTGCTGACTCTGGCAAGAGCCTTCATCTGCACCAGCTCATAGCAGAAGGTGCAGGAGAGGGTGAGAGACAGAGAGTGCCCAGCTTGCTGCCCTAAGCGCCCACTGTGCAGCTAGAATCCACCCCGAGATAACGCTAACCCTTCCACGAGGGTGGAGCCTGCCTGGCCTCAACACCTCTTAACATCCCCACCTCTTTTTTTTTTGTTTATTTTTCTTGGGACAGAGTCTTGCTCTGTCACCAGCCTGGAGTGCAGTGGCGTGATCTCAGCTCCCCAGCCTCCGCCTCCCGGGTTCAAGCGATTCTCCTGCCTCAGCCTCCTGAGTAGCTGGGATTACAGGCAAGCACCACCATGCCCGGCTACTTTTTGTATTTTTAGTGGAGATGGGTTTTCACCATGTTGGCTAGGATGGTCTCGATCTCCTGACCTCATGATCTGCCTGCTTCGGCCTCCCAAAGTGCTGGGATTCCAGGCATGAGCCACCGCGCCCGGCCCCCCACCTGTTAATACTGCCACAGTGGCGTTAAGTTCACGTGTCTTCCCATGTGAATTCTGGAGGGAGACTCAAACCATAGCCCAGGCTAGGATGATGGTGGTGTTTGTTACCCTCCCAGGCGAGTCTGGGCAGGTGGTCCAGCTGCCAGGACACAGGACCCTCCTACCTGTGCTCCCTGGGTCCTGGGTGCGAGTCTTGCTCTCACAGGTTAGGCTGTGCCATCAGGTCTCAGCTGCAGCACAGACGGGGCGGAGGAGGTTGATGGGGGACGCTTTTGGGGTCTCTCTGGGATGGGTCCCAGGAACTGTCACAAGGCACCTGCCTACACCCTGCTGCCCAGAACTTGGACATGCCAGGGCCCTGAGCCAGGAAAAGGGACCTGCCTTTGTGTGCCACATGCCCAGGTGAGGTTCTTTCGCTGTGAACAAGGGGAGCCTTGCTGTGTTGCTCTCCTTGGTAACTTTACTGGAGTTTTCAGTGTTCTCCCAAGCATCTGCCCTGAGCTGCATCCTCCCCAGTGGGATGACAGCCCCAGGGGCCACCTCCTCACTCACACCTGCTACTGGCAAATCCTCTGGACAAAATGTAATGCTGCAAACGTTTAGAAAACAGTCACCCTTGATGGTCATAATGGCCGAGAAGGAAACTCTCGATAACAGAAGCCATCAACTGGAGAAATTTGATGTGGATGTGGTTCATGTCTTCAAGGTCAAATTTATGTGGGGGAGATTTTCTATTTTTTTTTTTTTAAGAGAAATGTTTTGTTTAATGGTAAAGCTTAGCACACTCTAGTACCAGGAATGGCGTGGAGTGGGGACAGGCAGCAGGGATAGGCAGGTGAGCCCCACAGGGCCTCACGTGGTGAAGAGGATGGGGGAGACGACCATCACACAGAAGAGGCCCACGGCCCCAGACGGAGCAAAGCCCAGAATGGCATCGGAGAAGAGCTGCTGCTTGAGACCCGGGTCCCTGGCAGAGCTGACTGTCAAGCTGCCCAACACATTCCGATGCCAGCCCCTGAACCACCCACACCAACGGGGGCTGCCCCAACAGCAGTAAACTTGGGGTCTGTGTCAGTGTCCCGGGAGACAGCACTGACCCCCATCTGCAGCTCCCATCTGGCCCCCTGGCATGGGGAACTGCTGCAGAAGGCTCTGGAGATGAATTCTCTGGGCTATTCAAGAAGGAGGCAGACACGGGCCTGATGAGGCCCTTGGTACAACAGCGGAGCAGCACTGGATACACGAGTAGGCCCCGGGGCCTGCGCATTCTCAGGCTGCACCCCCACTGCCCTGCAGCCCTGCTGGCCCATGGCACTAACCGGCTCAAGGTGACTCAAGGTGACCGACTCAGTTTTACTCATTGTTTATGAAATAAGCTTGCTGTGGAGATCATTGGAAGCAAGAAGCACAGTGCCTGAGCCTTGAGGAAGCCTTTCTCCTGGTCTCATGAGCACCCGCCCAGGGGTGCTTTCCCTGAGAGCTGCAGTGACCTCTTCCCAGGCTGCTGTGGGAAGTTGTGCAGAAGCAGCTGGTGGTCCTGGAGGGGTGGTGAGGCGGGTGGGGCTGTGCACGGGATGCCAAGTCCACAGCACCGGGAGGCCGTGTTCACTGCAGGACCCAGATGGCAGGTGCGATGCCAAGTCCACAGTGCCGGGAGGCCGTGTTCACTGCAGGACCCACACGGCAGGTGCGATGCCAAGTCCACAGCGCCGGGAGGCCGTGTTCACTGCAGGACCCACACGGCAGGTGCGATGCCAAGTCCACAGCGCCAGGAGGCCGTGTTCACTGCAGGACCCACACGGCAGGTTCGCTGGTCTCCCCTCTGAAACCTGCACCCGTGCGTTGCACCTGAGTGAGCCCCGCCCCCCGGGGTGTCTCTGTGATGCCTTCTAGGAGGAGAGGCTCCACACCTGCAGGGACACAGGTATCACACAGGTGCACTGGGTGGAGAGTGATGCAGGGAGGCTGGGGTAGGGACACACGGAGAGACCTCACCCAGCAGGGTAGGCCTCACCAAGTGATGTTATGCTGGAACTGGGCCATGGGCAGGGCTGGCCTGTAGGTGGGGGCACACATAGATTCCTGGCAGGTTGGACTGCCCACAAAGCTCGCCTCCTTGAGAACCCCACCAGGCTGGGGCAGGCGGCAGTCCCTGGACTTTGGAGCCTGTGGAGCCTGCAGTGTCGCCAAAAGGCCACAAGGTGGCTCCCGAGTCCTGCTCTGGTTCCCTGCGAAGAGGGAGCCGCCCAGAACGGCTGAGACCGTCCTGATAGTGGGCTCCCGACCCCAACCCCACAGGGCCCTGCTGGGACAAAGGCTGAGCCTGCCCCAGCCCCAGGCTGGGCTGATGCTCCTGACCAGAACCCGAGCCCGAATTTGCTCACTGAACACTCCCTTGCCTCTGCCTGCCTCGGTAGTGAGGAGGGCCTGGCCAGTTGGTCCATGTCACCTCCCGCGTCATGTGTGTCACCTCCCGCCTCACCTGCATCATCTCATGTGTCACCTTCCACCTCACCTGCCTCATCTCATGTGTCACCTCCATATCACCCTCATGTCACCTCCCTGTCACCTCCCGCATCACGTGTCACCTCCCACCTGTATAATCTCACATGTCACCTCCCTGTCACTTCTATGTCATCTTAGACTGACCCTGGCTTGCCCTGGGTCACTCTCAGGCCGAGGTCCTGACAGCCTGGCCCGGTTGAAGCTCCCCAGCTTATGTCACTCACACTGTTGTCCAGAGCCCAGCCTCACAGTGACATCTGCTGCACGAAGGCTGGGACTCTATTCTGCTTGTGTTCAGGAATGAGGGACGCTGACTTGGTCTCTGCTACCAACACATTACAAACATCACCGTGACTTACAAAAGACTTCCGAGGGCTGGGTGCTGTGGCTCACGCCTGCAATCCCAGCACTTTGGGAAGCTGAGGCAGTAGGATTGTTAGAGCCCAGGAGTTTGAGACCAGCCTGGGCAACATAGTGAGACCTCGTCTCTACAAAAAATCTTAAATATTAGCCAGGCGTGGTGGTGCGTGCCTGTGGTCCTAGCTGCTCAGGAGGCTGAGGCAGGAGGATTGCCTGAGCCCAGAGGTCAAGGCAGCGGAGAGCAGAGATGGTGCCACTGCACTCCACCCTGGGCAACAAAGGAGGACCCTGTCTCACCCCCCCCCACAAAACACCCCAAAACAAACAAAAAACCCCTAGATTTCAAAGAACTTAAACTTATTTATCCAAGACAAAGCAGTTCTGCACAGGCACAGTTCACACTTGGAAATTCTCTGCTTTCCCCATGTTAGGCTGAGTGGGTCTGGGGCAGCTGATGGTGCTTACTGGATCCAGTTTCTGGCAAATCTGAATTGTGACAGCTTCAGAACTGGCCCAGATGATCAATTTTCATGTGAGTTAGGGTGTCCTTAGTTTTAGGTGATTTGATAATACTTTTTTTCTATTAAAATTTTATGATGATACATAATATAGAAATAATCTATGTAAAATGATGTCCGTACATCAATGCACATACAGCCCAGCTTGAGAGGCAGAACACGAGTGCTTTCAGTCCTGCCAAGAGCAAAGAAAGTTAATAAAAAATCAAGTCTAGGCCGGATGCAGTGGCTCACAGCTGTAATCTCAGCACTTTGGGAAGCCAAGGTGGGTGGGTCATCTGAGGTCAGGAGTTCAGAAACAGCCTGGCCAAGGTGGTGAAACCCCGTCTCTACTAAAAATGCAAAAATTAGCTGGGCGTGGTGGCACACGCCTGTTACTCCCAGCTACTCGGGAGGCTGAAGCAGGCGAATTGTTTGAATCCAGGAGGTGGAGGATGCAGTGAGCCGAGATCGCACCGCTGCACTTCAGCCTGAGCAACAAGAGCGAGACTCCATCTAAAAAAAAAATCAACTCTGGGCCAGGTGTGGTGGCTCATCCCTCTAATTCTAGCACTTCGGGAGGCTGAGGCAGGAGGATCCCTTGAGCTGCCCAGGAGTTCCAGACCAGTCTGGGCAGCATGGCAATACCGTGTCGCTACAAAAAATTAAAAAACATTAGCAGGCAATAGTGGTGTGCACCTGTAGCCTCAGCTACCTGGGAGGCCGAGGCGAGAGGATCTTTTGAGCCCAGGAGGCCTAGGCTGCCACGAGCTATGATCGCACCACTGTACTCCAGCCTGGGTGACAGAGGAAGACCCTATCTAAAAACAATAATAAAAATCACCGTGCAGAAGCGGCATGCGTAGGAAGTCACGGAGGCTGCAGAGGCAAACGCTTGGAGCTGCAGAGCCCTAGGCAGGCTGGATGCTGCCTCGGCCCCCTGTGGGGTGAGGGCTGCAGACGGGAGGAGGCCCTGGGGAGGCGGAAGGAACCCTCGGGAACAATCTCCTTGCCGTCCGCTCTCACGACTGACCCTTTCTTGGTGACACCTGGGGGGGCAGCCTGGCCTCTGCCACTGGCATCCTGTGGGTGCTTTCACCATGTTGGCCAGGATGGTCTTGATCTCCTGACCTTGTGATCCACCTGTCTCGGCAACCCTGTGGGGAGGAGCTGGGAACCAGTGGGCGGTGTGGCTCTGGGGCTCCGTGAGTTGGGCTCCGTCGGGCTCCACCAGGCTCTGCCAGTCAGGCTCTGCCAGGCTCCGTCAGCCTCCGTCTGTCCGTCCGTCCGTCCGGCTGCAGGCGCCTTGGCCTCTCCCGCCCCCTCCGCCCCCTCCTTTCCGCTCTGTTGTCAGATTTCTTTTCCTTCTCCCGTCGACTCCGTTTTCTTCGACAACTCCAGGGCCGTGGACCCTGCGGGGCGGCGGGACCCACACAGCCCCCGTTTGTGCCGGGCGCGCCTTGCTGGGTCCCAGCGCCCTTCCCGCCTGACCCTCGGTTCCCGCCCCGCCACCTTCCGTCCCTGTGCAGGGACCTTCCTGGGAAGGTCCCCGCTGGGCCCCCGCGCTCCGCTCCCTCCTCCCTCCGTCGGTGGACGCCGTCGCGGCGCCTGGAGGGGGCCCGGCCAGAGGCGGCCCGGGGGTCCGGCAAGAACCCGCAAGGTGTCCGCTGGGGGCCGCTGAGGCCCCGCCGCTCCCTCTTCCCCTCCGCAGGGTCGCCAGGACCCCCCGGCCCTCAGCCCTCCCCAGGCCACACCGCAAGTCGGAGGCAGCGGCCGCGCAGCCGCCTGGAGAGAGCAGCGCCTCGGAGGACAATGGCGCCCCCCGCGCGCGACCTGCGCGGCACGAGAATCGGAGCCTCGGGCGGAGGGGAAGACGAAGGGAAGGCACCGGCGACGAAGGCTCCGCGGGGAGCACCAGCCTCGGCGGGGCGTCGGGCGTCGGGACCCCGAGAGAGTGCGGCCCAGGAGGGACGCCGGGAACAGGCCGCCCAGCGGCAGCGCGGGGAGGAACCCGGGCGAGGCGGCGGGACGCGGGGAGGACACGGACCGCGCGGAGAGAAGGGGCGGGAGCGCGGAGAGAAGGGGCGGGAGCGCGGAGACAAGGGGCGGGAGCGCGGAGAGAAGGGGGCGGGAGCGCGGAGAGAAGGGGCGGGAGCGCGGAGAGAAGCGGGCGGGAGCGCGGAGAGAAGGGGGCGGGAGCGCGGAGCTGAAGAAAAGGGTGAGCGGGACTTGCAGGCGCTGGAGATGAAAGTCACCGCAGAATTCCAGAAGGTGAACCGTACCTAGTCACAGTTATACTAACATTTAAGGAAAACGGGGACATTTAAGAACATCTGAAAAGAAGGAACCAGGCGCAGTGGCTCAGGCCTGTCATCCCAGCACTTGGGGAGGCTGAGGCAGGTGGATCACCGGAGGTCGGGAGTAGAGAACAACCCGACCAACATGAAGAAGCCCCGTCTCTACTAAAAACACAGAAACTGGCACACAGCTGTGATCTCAGCTACTCGGGAGGCCGAGGCAGGAGAATCGCTTGAACCGGGGAGGCAGAGGTTGCGGTGAGCCGAGATCGCACCACTGCACGCCAGCCTGGGCGACAGGAGCAAAAGTCTGTCGCAAAAAAAAAAAAAAACCCACAAAAAAACCCGGCGAAGTCAGTTTAAAGACCCACCCTTGGCCTCTGATTACCCTTGATCCTGGGTTCCTCCTCTTCCACCATCTCCAAGGTCTGATCACCTCCTGCTCTGTCTTCAGCAAAAATCCTACTGGGCCAGTTTAGCCGGACCCCTCCTTCCCCCCAGTATTTCCCCTTAGTGATGACTGTCCTTTGAGTTTACCCAGCTCCCCGCTGCAATCCCCCCCCAGCCCATGCTGTGTCAAGAGCTGAGCCCCATCTCTCTCCCCGGTGGCCGCGCGTGGTCCTGAATCACGCCTGCCGCCGACCAACGATCATGGAATAAGTTTTTTTTTTTTTTTTTGAGACGGAGTTTCGCTCTTGTTACCCAGGCTGGAGTGCAATGGTGCGATCTCGGCTCACAGCAACTTCCGCTTCTTGGGTTCAGACAATTCTCCTGCCTCAGCTTTCTGAGTAGCTGGGATTACAGGCACGCGCCACCATGCCCAGCTAATTTTTTGTATCTTTAGTAGAGACGGGGTTTCACCATGTTGACCTGGATGGTCTCGATCTTTTGACCTCGTGATCCACCCGCCCTGGCTTCCCAAAGTGCTGGGATTACAATAAGTTTTTATTTAACATTTCTAAACACATTCTTAGGAGGCGTCAGCAGCCAGCGTGCAGGAGTTAAGTTCCTGTGCCCTTTGTGTGAAAGTGTCACCGCTTGTCCTGGTCTTGAGGGTGTCGTCGGGTGTAAACGGCCGGTAGATGTGAGCAGATGCGTTTCCTCCGGGCTTCTCGAGACGCTCCTATGAGAACGTGCAGTGGCGCGGGGCGGCCGCCGGGGGGCTCCCGAGTCCGGCTCTGGTCGCTGCGGCCGCGGGCGTCCCCGAGCGCTGAGCCTGCCCCTTCCCAGTCCGTGCCCCTCACTGCCTTTCCTTTTGGATGCTTTTTTTTTCTTTTTGAGAAGGAGTCTTGCTCTATCGCCCGGCTGGAGTGTAAACGCACCATTGCGGCTCACTGCAATCTCCGCCTCCTGGATTCGAGCTAGTCCCCTGCCTCACTGCAGGAGTGCGCCACCACCAGGCCTGGCTAATTTTTGTATTTTTAGCAGAGACGGGGTTTCACCGTGTTGGCCAGGCTGGTCTCGACCTCCTGACCTCAGGTGACCTGCCTGCTGCGGCCTCCCAAAGTCCTGGGATTATAGGTGTGAGCCACGGTGCCCTGCCTCCTTCTGGTTGCTTCTAAAGTCTCTTTGCCTCTGGTGTTGGCAGCTCCATCAGCGAGTGTCAAGGTGTGGACATGGACCGTGTTTTTATCCTGCTTGGGACTTGGCTTTCTTGATTCTGATGCGTCCTGTTATTCAGAAATTTTGGAAAATTCCCAGCCACCCTCCCACTCTGTTTCTGCGGTGGACAGAAGAAGCCCTTGCGGAGCCTCCTTCCCGCCTCCCGGGCTTGGTGAGCCTCCCGCGCTGTCTTCCGTGTTCCCAGCGCCCCTTCTGAGTCCTCTGCGCGGCGTGTCCCATCCATTCTTAGCCTCACCCGTTAGGGTTTTCAGTTCTAGAAGTTGTTTGTAAACTCGCAGGTCATTTCAAAATGCTTTCTCATCTGCAGTAATATCTGAATCGCTTCCAGAAGTTTACAATCGCTTCCACGAGTCTTCAGCACACAGCGCATATTCTACGTCTGATAACGCGACTTTTCGCTTTTCTTTGGGTGATTCTTTTTCCAGCTTCTCTAGGACTTTTCTGATTTGTGAACCGGGTTCCTGGGGTCCTGATCTGGGCGCCTCTTTGCAGCTTGCTCCGAGCTCCACAGGCTGCACCTGGCCGGCGTGAGTGGACCGCAGAGCGCACCTGCCTGGGAGCCCGCGGGGCTGGGGGGACCAGACAGGTGCGGGGACCCCGAGACCCCTCAGCAGCAGAACTGCTGTGGCACGAGGCAGCCACGGGGGTCCCGAGCCCGGCTCCGGGGTTCCTGCTGGGTTGAGGGGCTGTGGCCACAGACGCAGACCTGCCAGGGGGACCCTAGCCCCAACAGGGCCCAGACTGGCCCCCAGGCTGAGCCTGGCCTGTCCCTCCAGCGCCCAGATCCCGAGGTTGGGCCGGGGCCTTCCTTTCCTTGTCGCAGCCTCTGCGGTGCCTCCCGGGGTGGGGGCTGACACTGAGCACGCAGAGCCTTCCTCCCCTCTGGGGCTCTGGAACCGCTGGGGGCTGGGCCTGGCTGGGTCCTCCTTGCTCAGAGGGCTTCTCCCACCCGCCACTGCCGGGCACAGCCCCACGCCCGTCCGCCAAGGGCATCCCCAGGGGAGGACCCTCTGCTCACAGCCCCGTCCCTTGCCCTCCACGGACGGTGGCCGGAGGCTGGTGTCCGCAGCTCGTGCGCCCCCCGTGGCGGTCCCCGGCCCACTCGCGACCACGGTGAAGACCTCAGGCCCCAGGCCCTAGCCCGCTCCTGGTCAGGCCGCGGTCCGGGGCTCCCGCGGGGTCACTGGGCCACGCCCGGAGGAAGCAGGTCCTAACCAGGGTCCGGGAGCCTCGGTGCCGCGGGCAGAAGTTGGGGTGGGGGGTCGCGGGGCCCTACGGAGGAGCCCAGGTCAACGCCCCCCGCCGCCCCCGCCTGCAGCGCTGAGGCCCCCAGGACTCAGCGTCCCCGCGCCCTGGAGTGCAGGGCTTTGGCGGGGGCTGCGGTCCCAGACCTCAGAGGCCCCGCAAGCTGACGCCTGTTCAAGGACGCCACGGCCACCTCCGCTGCAGAGGGCGGGCCCGGAGGGGATCGCAGTGCTGGATACGGACAGGGCCCCAGCCCCGAACCCCAGGCAGAGCCGGGTCCGGCCCAAGGTCATGCCTGCCCCCGCCCCCCACCCCACCCTCCACCCCCCACCCCGCCGGGATCCGGGCCCGGGCAGCGCCCTGTGCTCGCGGCGTGCGATGCTGCTGTCGGCCACACGGGGGCGGCAGAGCCTCGGCGGCGGCCCCAGCGGGATCGGTTCCCGGCCGGGGTTGGGCGGGCGGTGCCCGGGTCCCTCCCGAGGCCCGCGGGGGAAACGTCTGGGTGCGCCGGGCCCTGGACGCTGAGATGGGTGCTTGGGACGCGGGGCCAGGGGATCCCACACGGCCAGCTAGGCAGGCCCGGGCAGCCCAGGGTGGGGGTTCCACGGGGCAGGAGGGGAGAAGCGCAGGCGGTGGAGCAGCTGGGGCCCTGGGGAGGGGCCTGGGGGGCAGAGGGGCGGATCCTGGGACAGGGACGCGCGTGGAGGGGGGTTTGTGGCAGCCCCGGGGCCGCCTCTGAACCTTCCCTCTGCAGGTGCCTGCGGGGCTGGGTCACACGAGGGCCACCTGCGTGAGGTGGACTTTTTACCCTCAGTTTTAGAAGAACACTTAGACGCTATAGCAGTTAACATGGCACCGCCGCTGACAGCGACTCCCATTCTGGTTTCAGTCCAGGAACAGGAGGGTCCACACCTCTCCTGGGGACGCCGGTGGGCTTGGCAACCAGGTCGTGCTCCACAAAAGCCCCAAGATGCTTTCTTCGGACGGCCTTTCCCCACGCTCAGGCTGGGTCAGCCGGGGTGCCTGGACTCCTGGGCCGTGGACCAGGTCACTGGGGGCCATGCAGCAGGGGGCCGAGCTGCTTTGCCTGTCCTGGACGGCTCCCCTGCTGCCCTGGGGTCTGCTCAGGGGGCCTCCCTCCCTGGGTGGTCTCTCCCACCAGGAGTTCCAAGTCTCCTATGATGGCTCAGGCCTGGGCAGTGTCACAGGGCTGTCCTCGCTTGGGAAAGTCGTCACAGGTCTGCCCTGGTCCAGGGGTGGAGTCTACCCCTGCCTCGACCATCTGTGGGGCTTTACAAATGGACTCCTTCCCCTTGTCTTCATGCTACTAAATTTGAAAATCCCAGCTGGCATCACCTGGCCAGTAGTGATAGGGCTTGTGTGGGCATTTGCACATCATTTCAAGTTCGTCATGGTAATGGGAAAATTATTCATCCACATTTGTAAAACACAGGAGGCAGGCTTCATGAAGGACCATCGGGGCAGGGGAGGCCACCACGGCAACGGGGTGTCACAGCGGGGCTGGGAGAGACAGGGCTCAGCTCTGAACACAGCATGGGCCATGGGGGTTTACAGCCAAGGAGCAGGTGGGTCAGAGGATGGAGAGTGACAGAGGAACCGGCAGGGAGGGGTTATGGCTAAAGCATCCTGCGGGGAACCTTGCCTTAGGCAGGCCAGGAAGGTCAGCTTCACCTGGGGATGGAGGAGTAAGAGGAGCGGCAGTTGGATGTTGTGAGCGACCCTTATCAAGGGTGATAGATATGGAGGGTGGTAGATATGGAGGGTGACAGATATGGAGGGTGGCAGTTATGGAGGGTGGCAGATATGGAGTGTGGCAGATATGGAGGGTGGCAGATATGGAGTGTGGCAGATATGGAGGGTGGCAGATGTGGAGGGTGGCAGATGTGGAGGGTGGCAGATGTGGAGGGTGGCAGATGTGGAGGGTGGTGGCAGATGTGGAGGGTGGCAGATGTGGAGGGTGGCAGATGTGGAGGGTGGCAGATGTGGAGGGTGGCAGATGTGGAGGGTGACAGATATGGAGGGTGGCAGATATGGAGGGTCGGGGTTCCTGCAATGCTGTCTCAGCAGGGCTCTTTCTGAAATTTGATTTTGCAAGGAAGTGCACACACGGGTCTTGGAGCGGCCTCAGGAGCCTGCCTGGGACTTGCTGCATGTGGCTCATAGTAAGTTGTAAGAGCATTCCAACAACACCTGACTCCCTGACCTGGTCCCACAGGGCTGACATTCACAGGGCTTCGAGTGGGTAGAGCTGGAAAGTGTGTGCAGGTGAATACGCACACGTAGCTCTACATGCGCAGACACACGTGCACACTCAATCTGTGCCTGTTTTCACTTCTCGCTTTACCTGAGAACCCCCCTGGCTGGGGCGGGGCCAAGTCTAGGCCGTGGGGCCGGCGGAGCCTGCAGTGTCGCCGCACGGCCACGAGAGGGCTCCCGAGCCCGACTCTGGGTCCCTGCGGGGTCGGGCGCTGGGGCACCTGCCAGCGGGGCCCACATCCCGGATCCCCAGGGCGGCAGAGGTCGGACTGGCCGCAGAGGCTCCGCCTGCCCATGTCTGTGCCCAGATCCCGATTGGCAGAGGCACTCAACGCCCCCAGAAAGTTCTGGAGGCCGAGGCTGCGGGGTGGGGGGGCGGCTGGGGACATTGGCCTGGGCTGCTCCGTGGGGCCTCGCGCCCTCCAGTTCTGCCGCCGTCACCGGGTCTCCCTGACCCCGGTTAGGACCCGCGTCCTCCTGGCGTGGCCCAGTGTCCCCGCGGAAGCCCCAGACAGCGGCCTGCCCAGCAGCGGGCTCTGGCCTGGGGCCTGCGGTCTTCACCGTGGTCGCGAATGGGTCCGGGGGCTGCCGCGTGGGGAGCACGAGCTTGGGGGTGTCCTTGCTGCGCTGCGAGTGTGGACGCAGCACCCGCCGCCCGCCCTGAGCAAGGAGGTCGGGAGCACGAGCACCCGCGGCAAGTCAGGGACCCCCCGGCCCCACCCACCTCTCAGGGACCAGGCCCAGGGCTGTGGCCGGAGCCGGCAGACACAGCCGCCCACACCTGCCTGTCCACCCGCGAACGCAGCCGCGCGGGACCCAGGGCGGGACCCTCCTTCCAGGTTCTCCCGGACGCCACAGCCATTTCTGGGGCAGGGTCCGGAGGGGATCGCAGTTCCGGACATGGACCAGGCCCGAGCCCCGAACCCCAGGCAGAGCCGGGTCCGGCCCAAGGTCACGCCTGCCCCTGCCCCTGCCCCCGCCCCCCGCCCCCACCCCCCACCCCGCCGGGATCCGGGCCCGGGCTGCGCCCTGTGCTCGCGGCGTGCGATGCTGCTGTCGGCCACACGGGGGCGGCAGAGCCTCGGCGGCGGCCCCAGCGGGATCGGTTCCCGGCCGGGGTTGGGCGGGCGGTGCCCGGGTCCCTCCCGAGGCCCGCGGGGGAAACGTCTGGGTGCGCCGGGCCCTGGACGCTGAGATGGGTGCTTGGGACGCGGGGCCAGGGGATCCCACACGGCCAGCTAGGCAGGCCCGGGCAGCCCAGGGTGGGGGTTCCACGGGGCAGGAGGGGAGAAGCGCAGGCGGTGGAGCAGCTGGGGCCGCGGGGAGGGGCCTGGGTGCAGAGGGGCGGATCCCGGGACAGGGACGCGCGTGGAGGGGCCGGGTTTGTGGCAGCCCCGGGGCCGCCTCTGAACCTTCCCTCTGCAGGTGCCTGCGGGGCCGCGTCTCCTTTTCTTGCTGGGGATCCACGTGCACCCCCGAGAGGTGTGGGAACCCCCATTCCAGCCCCTGGGATTGTCTCCGGCACAGTCACCCGCGGTGCTGCTGTGAGACCGTCAGCCTCCGTGTATTCCCGCGCGCGCCGCGCCCCTCCGCAGGCCCCACGCCCACCTAACGGGCAGTCACAGCTCGCACCTTCCTGGGCTCGCCCGTCCCCAGTCCCTGGCCCCAGCACCCCGCAGGGAGACCGCCCTGTGTAACCTCCAGCACGTAAATCCACAGCGGAAGAAGCCCGCGTGGGCACGGTTTCCGCCAGCCCGCGGGGCAGACGCCCTGGCTGTCCAGTAAACACACTGGACTCACATCCCTGCCGATTCCCCTTCCTGCGGCTCGCTGTTCAGTGAGGACAGGGCCGCGCACAGCTCCGCCCGGGTGCCGGGCAGCCCCACGCCTGGACGCTGCCCGTGGGGAGGGCCTGCCCAGGACAGGGCCAGTGGGAGCCCCCGCCTGAGCACAGGCTGGTCCTCAGCACCGGTCAGGAGCCCTGGTGCCCGCCCTGTGGGGCAGCCGTGGCCCCGACTGCCTGGGTCCGAGGTGGTCCCGGTGCCTGTGCAAAGCTCACACATCTTTCCAGGGGCGTGGGAGGAGCTGGCGCTCCAATCACACACGGAACGGGAAGCCCTGAGCGCCAGGCCCGGGAGAGGCAGTGGGGTCAGGCCTGGGGGCTTCGCCTCCCACCGTGTCACCATTTACACCCCAAGGCCTGCCCCTTCCCGGCTCTCCTCACCTCAGTGCCCCCCACCCTGTCCCTCTGCCATCTCCCTCCCGGAGGGGCAGCTCCTGCCTGGTGTGCGACGCGTCCTTCCTCCCACCGGGCTTCACTGTCTTTGAAAACACGACATTTGAAACCTATGAAGAACGGAGGGCTTTTCTGTGAGTGCAGGGTGCCCTTCCCGTGTCCCCCTGTCCAGCCCTGGCTTGTCCCTCTTTCATTTTAACAAAACGTCCTCACCACAGTGCATGTGTGTTTTATGAGAGCAGTATTGGAACTCGATGCTTTTAATACGGGAAAAAAACCCACACACACGATGACTGTCCCACGCGATGCTGGGTGGGGAGTGCTGGCTGGGAGCTGGATTGTGGGGCCACCATCCCTCCGCCTCCAGCCTGTCCTGGGGGCCATTGGCCTCTTCTGACCAGCCCCTGGGCAACCTCTGGGTGGATGGGTGGGAAGGGGCCTGAAGGGGGCAGCGCTGTACCAGGGCCATGGAGGGGAGTACCCTCCAGAGCCCGAGTGGGGCTGCGCTGGGGTCCCAGGTGCAGCCCCTCGAGGGTGTGTGGTCCGTCCAGGCCCATGGCCTGTGGTCCCAGCACCTCCCCAGCCCTCTGCTCCTGCAGCCCCCCTTTCCTCTCCTTTGTCTGTGCTGGTGACCCCTGTCTCACTGCCCCACACACCACACTGCCCTCCCCCAGGAAAGCCTCTCCCTTTTCTCTTAGTGAAATGAAAGCACTTTTCAAGGTGGGATGTCACCTACTCACGGAACAGTGCCCCAGCCCAGAGAGGACCCTCAAGAACACTGCGCACCCAGGCCTGTCCCCGCGCTCCCCACTGTGGGCCCACCACAGCCTCTGCCCCGTCCCTGTGTGGGGGGCACGGCTCTGGGGGCTGGCTTGTCCCCTGCTGGGCAGTGTGCAGCCTGAGTGTCTCCCAGACACAGTGGTTATGGGCTGGTGTGGCCTGGGCCAGGTGGGCCAGGAGCTGCTCACCGTGGCAGCAGGACCAGGCTGCCAGGCTCCTGTGTAGGGCTGGCTGTGGGCCCAGTAGGAAGGGACAGGGGACAGCAATGCTCAAGCCTGGTCTGCTGCCCTCGGGTGGGGGCCCTCATGATGCCACGTGGCTGATCTGCCTGAGAGACCCCGGGGCTGGGGCGGGAGCCGAAGGGAGCCCTGGGTGGGTGGTGAGGCAGTGGGCAGAGGTGGCTGCAGAGGGACAGGGCCTGGCCAGGACTTCACCCCAAGGCCACTGGAGAGGTCAGCAGGGGCCCAAGGAGACTCAGGGAGTGACCACTTGGGGACCACAGGGGTACCCCTGAGCCATGAGCAGCCACTGGGGAGGGCAGGGGCTGAGAGGGGAAAGGCCCAGCACAGCTGAAGGTGAACCCTGGCATCTGATCCATAGGGTGGGGGCGAGGGGCTGCGGGCAAGCTGCCATGGGGGTGTGTGTGAGGGTGTGTGTGTGTGAGGGTGTGTGCGTGAGGGTGTGTGTGAGGGTGTGTGTGAGGGTGTGTGTAAGGGTGTGTGTAAGGGTGTGTGTGTGAGGGTGTGTGTGAGGGTGTGTGTAAGGGTGTGTGTAAGGGTGTGTGAGGGTGTGTGTGGGGATGTGTTGGAGGGTGTGTTTGAGGGTGTGTGTGGGTGTGTGCGAGGGTGCATGTTTATGAGTGTGAGGGTGTGTCAGTGTGTGAGGGTGCATGTTTATGAGTGTGAATGTGTGTCAGTGTGTGAGGGTGCATGTGGGTGCATGGAAGTGTGTGGCGATGTGTTGGAGGGTGCATGTGTGTGAGGGTGTGTGTGAGGTATGTGTATGTGTGAGGGTGTGTCAGTGTGTGAGGGTGTGTGTGGGGATGTTGGAGGGTGTGTTTGAGGGTGTGTGGGTGTGTGCAAGGGTGCATGTTTATGAGTGTGAGGGTGTGTCAGTGTGTGAGGGTGCATGTTTATGTGAGTGTGAATGTGTGTCAGTGTGTGAGGGTGCGTGTGGGTGCGTGGAAGTGTGTGGTGATGTGTTGGAGGGTGCGTGTGTGTGTGTGTGTGTGTGAGCTACTGTGAGCCCTTGCCTGCTGCTCTCCTGCCTGTGCCCAGGTGTGTGCCAGCTCTTGTGTTTCTTGTGTGCCTGGCGTGTGCTGGGTGTCTGAGTCAGGCTGGGTGTGTCTGGGTGTAGCCCTGGGGTGTCCCTTTCTGTGTGTCTCGGTGCAGAACTGAGGACCTTGTGTTCCCAGAAGGAAGCCCCCAGCCCCGGGCGGGTGCCTGGGAACAGACCTGGGCCTGTGGGCCTGGCAGGGCCCCCTCAGCTCCTCGTGGACCCTCCGGCACACCAGCCCCATCCCACGTCGTGGGGCTCCCTCTCTGACACTTCCCTGACCCCATGTTCCAAAGCCTGGCCTAGCCACGCCACGTGTGCACGTGTGAGTGTGAGCTTGGCACAGGCGGGAGGATGTGTGTGTATGTGCCTGAGTCTGAGCGTGGCCTGTGCTTGTCTGGCTGTGAGCCATGTGGGCCTGAGTGTGGCCCGTGTGAGCTGTGTTCATAGGGCTGTGGCTGGCGTGCGCCTCTGAGTGTGTGTCTGTGCCTGTGTAGCTCTGTGTGTCTGCATGTGTGTGTCTGACTCTGTGTGTGTGGTAGTGTCTGAGCTTATGTATCTATGTGTCTATGTGATAGCGTCTGTGGTTGTGTATTTCTGTGTCTATATGTCTCTGTGTGTGTCTCTCTGTGCGTCTATGTGTGCCTATGTGTGTGGCAGTATCTGTGCTGCGTATTTCTGAGTCTGTGTGTGTCTCTGACTCTGTGTGTATGTGTGGCTGTGTCTCTCTGTGTGTCTATGTCTGTGCCTGTGCTATGTATCTCTGCATGTCTATAGGTGTCTCTGTGTGTATGTGTTTGTGGCAGTGTGTCTGTGCTGTGTATTTCTGTATCTATAGGTGTCTGTGTGTGTCTTTGTGTTTTTTGTGTCTGTGTTTCTGACTCTGTGTGTGTGTCTTTATGTATGTGATAGTGTGTCTGTGCTTGTGTTTCTGTGTATTTGTGTGTCTCTGTATGTGTATATGTGTGTGTATGTGGTAGTGTCTGTGTTGTGTTTCTGTGAGTGTGTGTGTCTCTGTGTGTGGTAGTGTCTGTGCTTGTGTTTTTGTGTATTTGTGTGTCTGTATGTGTATCTATGTGTCTGTGTGTATGTGGTAGTGTGTCTGTGCTTGTGTTTCTGTGTATTTGCGTGTCTCTGTGTCTGTGTATCTCTGTGTGTGTGGTAGTGTCTGTGCTTGTGTTTTTGTGTATTTGTGTGTCTATGTGTATCTGTGTGTATGTGGTCGTGTCTGTGCTTGTGTTTCTGTGTATTTGTGTGTCTCTCTGTATGTCTATGTGTCTGTGTGTATATGGTACTGTCTGTGCTGTGTTTCTGTGTGTGTGTGTCTCTGTCTCTGTGTGTGTGGTAGTGTGTCTGTGCTCGTGTTTTTGTGTATTTGTGTGTTTGTATGTGTATGTGTCTGTGTGTATATGGTACTGTCTGTGCTGTGTTTCTGTGTGTGTGTGTCTCTGTCTCTGTGTGTGGTAGTGTGTCTGTGCTCGTGTTTTTGTGTATTTGTGTGTTTGTATGTGTATGTGTCTGTGTGTATATGGTACTGTCTGTGCTGTGTTTCTGTGAGTGTGTCTCTGTCTCTGTGTGTCTGTGTGTGTGGTAGTCTGTGCTTGTGTTTCTGTGAGTCTGTGTGTGTCTCTGTGTGTGTCTGTCTCTGTGCATGAGGTAGTATATCTATGCTGTGCATTTCTGTGTCTGTGTGTCTGTTTGTCTCTCTGTGTGTTTGTGTATGTGTGTGTTTGTGTGTAAGTGTGTGTGTCTGTGTGGGGTGTGCACGACTATATTTGTGGGAGGCCATATGTGCAGGAAGGGCCCCCTGACCCCTGTCACCCAGGCTGCACCCTGGGGGTCTTCCCAGGGATCCCTCCCTCAAACTTGAGTCCCCCCTGGAGGGCTTAGGTTCCACTGCGGAGTGGGCGTGGGCACAGACCCCTCCTCTAGGAGGCTGGGGTGGGGCCGGGCTGCCTGGCAGGGATATGGGTCAGAACGGTCCTCCATGCGCCCACCCTATGCTAGGCACAGGATGACGTCCCCCAGGGTCTCAGCTGCTGGGGCCATGTGCCTTGGACAGCGCCTGAGTGTGGGGTGGGGTCTTATGGAGGACTCTGCCTCCCACTGAGGGTGTAGGGCTGGGGTTGGGCACCTCTGTACCAGATGGCCTTGTGGGGCAGCCCCAGAGGGTCCCGAGGCTGGGGTAGCATTGGCGTACCCCACCCAGGGGTATAAGCTGAAGGTGCCTGGGTTGGCCAGGCCTGGGCAGAGTGGGGACAAAGGTTTGGTGGCAGGGGGGCTGTGAGGGGCTCTGCAGGTGCATGGGAGGCTCTGTCCCAGCTGAGCCACAGCGTCTTCTTCCAAGGGTGCTGGGGGTCCTGCTCTGGGGGCCACGCCTGGGTCCCCCACTCAGGGGCCTCCTCCCTGGCCCAGCTCCTTGGGGACGAGGCCTGACTTGTTGCCCCTCCTCCAGGCAGTCCTCCAGGAAGTGCCCTGGGAACTGGTCACTCTGGGGCTGGCCACAGCCTGGGCCTGGGCCTGGGCGTGGCTGAGGAGTGTGAATGGCCAGGAATCCTCCAAAACAGCCCCCTGGATTCCAGCCTCCCCCACCCTCCCCAATGCAAATTGCAGTCTCGGGGGCGAGTGGGGGTTTCCACCCCAGGGTCCCACCTGCTCTGTGGTTCCGATTTTGGGCATTTTTAGAAATATTTGCAAGAATCTGTTTGTGCTTGTGTGGTGGGGGGGTGGGGGCTGCGGCCCGGTGCCCACGAGGTCTTGTTTTTCAGACTGGATGGAGTGGGGGAGGGGGAGCTGCGCCCCCCCCGCTGCTGTGTGCAGCCTCCTGAGCGGGACAGTGAGGGTCCTGGCTGGGCCCAGGGCATGAGCCCGGGGAGTGTGCGGCGCTGAGGCCAAGTCTGCTCCTTCGTGAGGAGGCCCGGGAGGCCCAGGTGCCCGTCCTGAGTGGGGTCCAGGGCCCTGCCTCGGGCCTCATGCCACTGCCAAGCCTAGGGCTGGCTGGTGACCCATACACCACACACTCACACACAACGTATACACCACACACACACACACACAACTCATACACCACACACACACACACACACAACTCATACACCACACACACAACGTATACACCACACACACACACACAACTCATACACCACACACACACAACGTATACACCACACACACACACACAACTCATACACCACACACAACACACAACGTATATACCTATACACACACACAACACATACACCACACACAACTCATACACCACACACACAACGTATACACCACACACACACACAACTCATACACCACACACACAACGTATACACCACACACACACACACA
>CM052655.1:123654592-123672426 GCA_028533165.1 Leontopithecus rosalia
TGCAGCCCCTCTCTGCTCCCGGCAGCCCCTCTCTGCTCCCGGCAGCCCCTCTCTGCTCCCGGCAGCCCCACTGTGCTCCCTGCAGCCCCACTGTGCTCCCTGCAGCCCCTCTCTGCTCCCTGCAGCCCCACTGTGCTCCCGGCAGCCCCTCTCTGCTCCCGGCAGCCCCTCTCTGCTCCCGGCAGCCCCTCTCTGCTCCCTGCAGCCCCACTGTGCTCCCTGCAGCCCCTCTCTGCTCCCGGCAGCCCCTCTCTGCTCCCGGCAGCCCCTCTCTGCTCCCTGCAGCCCCACTGTGCTCCCTGTGTCTGAGGGTTTGCCTTTTCAACACTGCAGCTGCAGGTACCATCACGCAGTTGCTCTCTCTGTGCCTGGCCGACTTCACTCAGCAGAAGTGTCCTTCAGACTCATGTGCAATGGGTGCCACTGACAGGATTTCACTCTTTTTAAAGGCCCAATAGTATCTGCTGTGTGTGCGGGCCACATTTTCTTCACCCGTGCGTCTGCTGGGGGCTGTTTAGGTGGGTTCCATATCTTGGCGTTTGTGACTAGGGCTGCCAGGAGATGGGAGGGCAGGCGTCTCTTCTAAACAGTGTCTTCTTTCTCTTTGGCTGCGTCCCCAGCAGTGGGATTACCAGGCGGTGCAGTTCTATTTTTCGTTTTCCGAGGAAGCTCCGTCCTGCTTCCCACATGCACCAGGGCTTCCTGCTCCACGCCCTCACAGCGCTTGAGACGTTTTGTCTTTTTGGTGGTAGGAATCCTGACAGCTGTGAGATGGTGTCCATCCTGGTTTTAATCTGAATTCCGCTGAGGGTCAGTGAGGCTGAGCATTTGTTCATGTACGTGTTCGCCATTTATAGGTCTCCTTTAAATGTCTACGGAGATACTTTACCCCTTTGTAAATTGAGTTATTTGTTTCCTTACCACTGAGTTGTCTGAGTTCCTTACACATTTTGGGTACCAGTCACTTCTCAGTTGCAGGTTTGCAGATGTTCTCCCAGTCTGTAGGTCGTCTCTTCGCTGCTGACTTCCCTCTGCTGTGCAGAAGCTTTTGGTTTGACATGATCCCATTTGTGTATTTTTGCTTTGGCTGCCTGAGCTTTTGGGGTCATACCAAAAATCATTGCTCAGACTAACGTCACGGAGTATCCCCCCGAGACTTTTTTCTACTGGATTTATCTGTTCAGCTAAACCTTTAGACCCTTCCCCTCCCTTCTCCTTCCCTCTCCTCCTTTTTTTCTTTTTTTTTTTTTTGAGACAGAGTCTCACTTTGTTGCCCAGGCTGGAGTACAGTGGTGCAATCTCAACTCACTGCAACCTCCGCCTCCTTGGTTCAAGTGATTCTCCTGCCTCAGCCTCCTGAGTAGCTGGGATTACAGGTGTGCACCACCATGCTTGGCTAATTTTGTATTTTTAGTAGACAGGGTTTTGTCATGTTGGCCAGGCTGGTCTCTAACTCCTGACCTCAGAGATCTGCTGGGATTATAGGCGTGAGTCAGCACACCTGGCCTTAACTGTTTTCATCTGATAGTTGAGCATGGTGTGAGACGCGGGTCAAGTTTTGTGGTCTGCACATGGGTATCCAGTTTCTCCAGCACCATTTATTGAGGAAACTGTCCTCTCCCCTTTGTTGAAAGTCAGTGGACTGCAAACAGGCAGATTTACTTCTGGGCTCACTCTTCTGCTCTGTCTGTGTGTCTGTTTTCATGATGTACCATCCTGTTTTGATTATAAGTGAGTTGTATGTTTTGAAGTCAGGTACTGGTTTGCTTCCTACTTTGTTCTTTCTGCTCAAAATTGTTTTGGGTTTTGGGGTTGTCTGTGGCTACATATATGCATTAGGATGGTCTTTCCACGTCTGTGAAGAATGTCAGTGACAATTTGTAGAGATTTCATTGACCTCCTCTTCTTCCTCTTCTCTGCTTTTCTCTCCTCCTCCCCTCCTCCTCTCCTCCTTCCCACTAAACCTGTAAAGACATTTCTAGGCCACACAAAACAGGCCCTGGCTGTGCCTGGCCTGTGGATCGCTGTCTATGGGGTCAGATAATCCTGGCTGCAGCTGCATCTGGCCTGCGGCTCACCATCTACAGGGTCAGATAACCCTGGCTGCAGCTGCATCTGGCCTGCGGCTCACCGTCTATGGGGTCATGCCACAACCCTGTCTGTGTCTGGGTCAGTTGGGTCTTCCAGGTGGGGCAGTGCAGACCAGACCTGAGGGCTCAGCTGCCCAGCTCAGCACACGTCAGGCACCTCCCAGGAAGGGTCACCTTTAACTGGATGCCTTCCAGGCCCCAGGGCAGGAAGGCCTAGCCTGGCTGCCCCCAGCTTGTTGTGGGAAGTCGAGGTGCAGGAAGCAGCGCCGTGGTCTGGGTGACAGCACCTGGCTGTCCTCTCGGAGGCTGCGCAGGGGAAGCACCTCCACCAGCAGACCAGGCCGTGGGGTATGATTGGGCCCCAGGGTGGCCACCAATGCACTCAGCTCGTTTAGTTGCTGAGTCTCCACTGCCCATGAGAAGGGAGGAGGGGGACGAATGCAGGTGCCTGGCTCAGGGAGCGGCTACCCTCACCGTTCTCACGGGAAGCTCTGGCCCATCTCCCTGCATCCGATGGGCCACCCCAAACCCAGGGGCTAGGCAGGTTTACAGACAGGAATGTCAAGTTTTTGTACCTGCAGAGTGGAGGCAGATCCTGGCCCAGGGTGAGGGCACCGTGACCAGCCATCCAGGCAGGGGCCACCATGGCTGGGCCACACCCTTGGCAGAGCTTGAGCACACCCCAGAGGGTGGGCGAGGGACAGCCATTCTGCCTGTGGGCGTAACCACCTCACTGCACTTCTCCCAACACTTGCCGCCCTGTTCAGAGAGGGTCAGGCATGTACCTGGGTTCTGCCAAACACCGAACCCCTCCCTGGCCACGTGGCCATCTCAGGCAGTTCAGTCACAAGCCTCGGACTTCTCAGATAAACTTCCTGGTGAGGACTCTCTTTCCTCCACCATTCTGGGGTGGCAGGCAGGGTGAGGGGGAGAAGCAGGCTGGCTACCAAGATGCAGCACTTGGAGACAGCCAGGCCTGGGGGAGGTGGGAGGAGAGGGTCACAAGGAGGGGCCGCTGCCTGAGTGACTGGTGAGTCCACACGCTGGGCCACCTTGGCAGGGTGGCTCCCTGTGAGGCTGCGCACATGTCCACGCCTCAGCTCAGCGGTGTGGAGCTGGGTCCAATGAGCCAGGGAGATCTGGAGCTGGCCCTGCGTCTGTTTGGCCTCTGCTGGCCTGCAGGCTGGGGTTGACTGGAGGTACGGGTTTGTTAGAGGCAGTTCAATGTCCCTTTCCTTACCTAGCTTGTGACTTGGAGACTAGGACTGCTTGGAGGAGGCGGCTGAGGAATGAGCAGGCAGGTGGGGGTGTGGTGTGCAGGGAAAAAGGGCTTCTCACCTGTGTTCCTTGGGGTGGCTGGGATTCTGCTTGCCTTGGAGGGGCTGCCCTCTGCTTGGGGTGGTGCTTGGGATAGTGTTTGGGGTGGAGTTCGGGGTGTTGTGGTGGGCACTGCAGGGGACTGTGCCTTCCGAGACTCTGAAATTCGAGGAGCAGTGCAGGTGAGGGTGAGGGCAGAGGGCACGCGGGTACCAGGGGCGGGGTTGTGGACAGGAAGATGGGGGCACGACAGCCAGGCGGGCAGAAGGGAGGGCCGCAGCATGGGGTGGGAGCTTGGCTGTGGGGGGGCCCTGCTCGACAACCACCTTTGCTGAGCAAGCTGCCTCCATGCAGTGGGGAAAGGGTCTGGAAGCAAAAGGATCTGAATGTTGGGAGATGGGGCTGCAGAGAGAGGGAGCAGAGGGTCCGAGGGAGAGGGACTGAGCGGGGAGGGCCGGTGGGGGTACAAATGGCGGAGGGGAACGGGGAGTTGGGGGCCGCCTCACGGCCTAGCCCTTGCGTCTGTCCTTGTGGTCAGGCCCTGAGTGGAAGGTGTGGGGGTCCTGGGTGCCTTTCTGGGTGATCACCAGGGCCACCTACCCGGCCGGCGGAAGGTCTTCTCTGTGCTGCTGTTGCTGGGGTCTTGCTGGACGACACATTTGTACTTGCTTTGGTGCTGTGGGGGGACAGGGGTGAAGAGCTGGCTGCTGGTCGTGTAGCTGTTCGCTTTTCTTCTACCTCAGGGAAGTTCCTCTGGGGCTGGATATCTGTCCCCAGGTACCAGGTGACAGTCATGGGCTTCAGGTTGTACCCAGTTATCAAGCAGGCCAGGACCACATAGCTCTCGTTCTTCGGGAGCTCGCACTCCGATGTGACAGGGAACACGTCCGGAGACCGGGCAGACCCTGGAAGACAGACACAGCAGGAGTCTGAGGCTGGAGGCTCTCAGGGCGAGGGGCAGGGCAGGGGACCCTGGCAGCAGGCAGGTGGGGGAGCCAAGGAAAAGGGGTCCAGGAGGGCCTGGGCTGAACAGGGCTGGGCCGAGTGGCCTGATGCCGCTCCTGTGCTGTGAGTCAGAATAAGTGAGTGGGACCCGTGGCCTTGCAGTCACTGGGCTCCTGTTGCCAGAGCCCCTGGAAAGGTGGGGTCTTTCCTCCAGAGGCTTTGGTGCCCCTCTGGCCACTCCTGGGCCCTCCACCTTCCCTGCTGCCACCCATCTCTGTGGGAACCACTTCTCTTGGGCCCCTGAGGGGAGGAGGGGCACTCAAGCTAGGGAGCAGCGGGCCTAGGGCTGTGTGGCCCCCTCTGCCCAGGCCCCCAGCCACTGGTTGTCAGCTGCCCTGCAGGGAGCATGGGTTGCTGAGCCCTGTAGAGGGCCCTGTGTCTGGCCCTCTGAGTGGCTTAGGAGGAGCTGGTGGGATTGGCTCCTCCTCTCCCTGATGCCTGGCCCCAGGGGCTCTGATGCTGGGACAAGCCCATGAGCAGGCCTGGCCCCTTGTAAGGGCTGTCACTCATGGTCAGCAGGCTGTTGGGGTGGCAGGTCCCAGAATGGTGGCCCCCTGCTGGGCCTGGCTCTCAGACTCCCTTTCCTGGAGACCTGGGTGCCCAGGGAGAAGGGAAGGAGGGTGGGGCCACTGCCACACTGGATGACCCCATGTACCAGGCAGAAGACAGGAACACCTGGGCCCACCTGAGCAGGGACGGTCAGTGTGGGGGTGGGAGATGGGGTGGAGGCAGCAGGGACTGTGCTCTCCTTCATCAGCAACCTCCACTCTCAAAAACATCCCACTCCAGGAGGATTGAATTAATTAGACACTGGCTCATACTCTCTCAGTGAAAGGTTCTTGGCTCAGCAGTGACCTCAATTAGGAGCCAGCACACTTTCTTTTAAAGGGACTGTAACCCCGAGCGAGTGCAGGGTCCTTGCTGGGTGCCTGGCGGCCCCAGGTGCTCCGTCTTTGTCTACTGGAGGCCTTTTCTATGCTCCCTCTGCCTCCTCCCCTGTCTTTCCACCCCCACACTGACTGTCCCTGCTCAGCGGGGGCAGGTGTTCCCTTCTTTCTCCTGGTACACGACGTTGTCTGGTGTGGTGGCCCCATCCTCCTGCCCTTCTCCCTTAGGCCCTGCTTTCCCAGACACTAGGTGACCCAGCCCCTCCTCCCGTTTACATCCTTCCCTTGGATTTTCTAAGCAGGATTGTCAGCCCTCCACATCCTCGGCGGTATGCATGGCCCCCCTCAGAATCTCCCACCCCAACAGCACGTCCTTAATTTCCTTCCTCCAGCCACCTCCTGGACCTCTCTGGGCCATTTTCACTTTTCCCTTAGGTACTGGGATATCAGCCCTGCCAGGCCTCCCTCTGCAGCATCACTGGTGAGATGCTGGGCATGGGGCTTGTTATGGGTTGAGTTGTGTCTCCAAATAAATGGATATGTTGAAGCTCTGACCCATAGGACCTCAGAATGTGCCCTTGTTTGGAAGTAGAGTTTTGCAGATGTCATCAAGTGAAGATGAGGTCATGCTGGAGTAGGGTGAGCCTCCGATCCACTGTGGTTGGTGTCTGTATGCAAAGGGGAGGTCTAGACACAGACATGCACATGGGCAGAATGCCATGTGGAGGTGAAGACAGAGATGGAGGAGCAGTTTCTGAAAGCCAAGGAACACCAGAGATTCCCAGAAAACCAACAAAAGCCAGGACAGACACCTGAAACAGGTTCTCCCTCCCAACCCAGAGGAGCCAACCCTGCCCACAGCTTGATCTCAGATACCTGGCCTCCAGAACTGGGAGAGAATACATTTCTGTTGTTTGAGCCATGCGGTTGTGGTACTTTGTTACAATAGCTCATAAGAAACTAACACAGATTTTGGCTTTAGAAGTGGGGTGCTGATTTAATTGATACTTAAAACTGTGGAAGTGAATTTGGGACAGGGTAATGTGTAGAGGAGTTTTGAGGTGCATGGTAGAAAAAAACCTAGATTTTCTTGAGGATTGCTGGTAGAAATTTGGGCATTCAAGATGATCCCAGTGGGGGCTCAGAAGGGGGAGAGCTGTAGAGAAAACTTGTGTCATCTGAGAGAATACATAAATTGTCACCAACAGAATTTTGCTAGAAATGTGAATGTTAAAGGTGCCTCTGGTGAGGCCCCAGACAGAAATGAGGAACATGTTATTGAAAACTGGAGGGAAGGGGACCCTTGTGATAAAGTGGCAAAGCACTTGGCTGAATTGCATTCTCTTCATGGTAAGTAGGACTTCAAGTGGTGAACTTGGATGTTTGGCTGAGGAGATTTCTAAGAAAAGTGTTGAAGGCACAACTTGATTTCTCCTGACTGCTTATAGTAACATGTGAGAGGAGACAGATCCATTGAAGAAGGAAATGTTCAGTAAACAGGACCTACAACTTGAACAGCTGGAAAAATCCTCTGCCCGTCCAATAGTGTGCTCTGGTTGGAAAGTTCTCCACCTGTCCAGGAGTGTGCTTGGGCAAGAAGGCCAAGGAGGTGTCCGGGCAACCATTTGTGAAAGAGAATGGGTATGTGACTTGTGGATCCAATCAATTATCTCAGCAGAAACCAGGAGTAGAGAGGAGGTTATTGAGGAAATAACTGTGTAGGGCTCTCTTGTCTGATGACCCAAACCTCCATGAATTTCATGGGAAGCTGAGAAGGATTTTGTGGATTATAAAACAGTAGAAACAATGCCAGCTTGGATGGAAGGGGAAGGAGACCAGAAAGAATGAAGGAAGGGTGACTCTGAGATCACAGCCAAGGATGAGGAGGCTGTGGGGGCTCTGGCCATCATGGGTACAGAGTGTGGGGTCACCCCAGTGGGCCTGGAAGATGGACTGTTGACCCAGGAGGATGAGTCTTGAGCCTTAAATCTAATGCAGTTTTTCCCGCTGGGTTCTGGGCTTGCTTGGGCCCACGGCTCCCCTCTCCCTTCCAATGTATCCCTCTTGGAATGGGAATGTCTGTCCCATGCCTGTCCCACCACTGCACTTTGGAAGCAGAGAACTTCTTGTGCAGCTTCAAAGGTCCACAGATGGAGAGGAATTTCACCCCAGAATGAATCTCACCCTGAGTTTTGCTCACATTGGATGCAGGTGGCATTTAGATGAGACTTTGGACTAAGAGTTGGTGCTGGAATGGGTTAGCCATCTTGGAGATGTTAGTATGGGACACAGGAACTGTGTGTGTGAGACACACATGATTATGGGGGACCAGAGGGCAAATTGTCATGGGTTAAAATGTGTCCCCTGTAAATTCATGTCTTGAAGTCTTAACTCCCAGGACCTCAGAATGTGCCCTTGTTTGGAAACAGAGTCTTTGCAGATGTCATCAAGTTCAGATGAGGTCACCCTGGAGCAGGGTGAGCCTCTGATCCGAAATGACACCGTCCTCATCCAAAGAGGGAATTGGGGCACAGGCAGCACATAGGGGAGAGCCCTGTGAAGATGGCACTGCTCCCACAAGCCAAGAGCAGTGGAGATGGTGGCAAAGCCCCAGCATCCAGGAGAGAGCTGGGACAGAGTCTCCCGTGACACAGAGGAGCCCTCCCTGCTGAGGCCTCCCTCCCAGCTGCCAGCCTCCAGAGTCAGGACGGAATACACTTCTGTTGCCCTGGGCAGTGCAGGGCCCCTCGCTCTGTCCTCCCCCAGCCTGGGAGGCTGAGCCTGTGAGGAACTCCATGTAACCAAGGTGGAAATGGAGCCGGAGGCTGGAAGCCGACGGGGAGCCTGTGGTTGGAGGATGGGTTTCCCCTGGGACCCACAGGTGCACCTCCACCTGTCTCCTGGACATTCTCTCTGAGGGCAGGGCTGCTGCTAGCTCAGGGATCCAGCAGGGACCCAAGGTCAGGCCATGTCCTTGGGGAGAGCACATTCAGTGGGAGGGACACAACTTGCACCCAGGAGTCCCCAGATAGCCGTGACAGCTGGCTCAGAGCAAGCACCAGGCTGCTCCCTAGAACCTGAAATGGGCTTCTTCCAGGACTCTGGTTTGTGCACCCTCCCAGACGCCATCCTGGGTGCTCATCCAGGACACTTCTTTGACCCTGTGGTCTGCCCAGTTCTTCCAGCCTGGTCCTCTCCCCTCCCCACCTGCCTCTACCCTGGTCTCACAGCCACTGCTGGTCTTCAGTTTGCCGTGGCCTGTGGGTCACCCCTGGCTGACTGCACCATGGCCAGGTGAGCCTCCTGGCATAAGCCCCCAAGCCCTGCTCTTTGACCCCACCCCCACCTCCTTGGCAGTCACTTTTCCTCCATCCCTGCTGTCCTGGCTGCCACCTGCTCATCTTAAGGGTGATGGCAGAGACCCACCTTCTCCATCATGCATGCCCTGACAGCTCCTATGGGTGATACAGTCATGCTCCCACCCCCCAGTCCTCACTTGCAAGGGGATGGCACAGGAGGCCTGAGCGTCTGGGATATCATGAGGCCCTCATCACGGGCTTAGTGCCATATGAAAGAGACCCTGAGACTCTGAGAGCTCCTTTACCCTCTTCTGTTGCACAAGGATGCAGTGAGAAGGCACGTCTCTGAGCTGGGAATTGGCCCTCACCAGATGCTGAAGTAGCTGGCACCTTGATCTTAGACTTCCAGCCTCCAGAGCTGTGGGAGGCAAGTGTGTGTTGCTCAAGCCTCCCAGCCCATGGTGTCTTGTGAGAGCAGCACAACTAGACTAAGACACTGGTTCACCCGAAACTTTTGCTCCAACTTCCACAGCCCTGCCATGGCACAGCTGCAGCACGCCCCCACCCCTGTGTTCCTGACGAGTGTAGTGCTCCTGTGGAGGGCAGTGCTCCTGTGGAGGGCAGTGCTCCTGTGGAAGGCAGTGCTCCTGCCAAGTGCAGTGCTCCTGCAGAGGACAGTGCTCCTGCGGAGGGCAGTGCTCCTGTGGAATGCAGTGCTCCTGCTGAGTGTAGTGCTCCTGCGGAGGGCAGTGCTCCTGTGGAAGGCAGTGCTCCTGCCGAGGGCAGTGCTCCTGTGGAGGGCAGTGCTCCTGTGGAATGCAGTGCTCCTGCCGAGTGCAGTGCTCCTGCAGAGGGCAGTGCTCCTGCGGAAGGCAGTGCTCCTGCAGAGTGCAGTGCTCCTGCAGAAGGCAGTGCTCCTGTGGAGGGCAATGTTCCTGTGGAGTGCAGTGCTCCTGTGGAATGCAGTGATCCTGCGGAGGGCAGTGCTCCTGTGGAGTGCAGTGCTCCTGCCGAGGGCAGTGCTCCTGTGGAGGGCAATGCTCCCGTGGAGTGCAGTGCTCCTGCCGAGGGCAGTGCTCCTGCAGAGGGCAGTGCTCCTGTGGAGTGCAGTGCTCCTGTGGAGGGCAGTGCTCCTGCCCAGTGCAGTGCTCCTACAGAGGGCAGTGCTCCTGTGGAAGGCAGTGCTCCTGCGGAGGGCAATGTTCCTGTGGAGTGCAGTGCTTCTGCCGAGTGCAGTGCTCCTGCCCAGTGCAGTGCTCCTGCCCAGTGCAGTGCTCCTGCCGAGGGCAGTGCTCCTGTGGAGGGCAGTGCTCCTGCCCAGTGCAGTGCTCCTGCAGAGGGCAATGCTCCTGTGGAGTGCAGTGCTTCTGCCGAGTACAGTGCTCCTGCCCAGTGCAGTGCTCCTGCCGATTGCAGTGCTCCTGTTCAGTGCAGTGCTCCCATGGAAGGCAGTGCTCCTGTGCAGTGCAGTGCTCCTGCCAAGTGTGACGCCCCCACGCTGTGCAGACACGGCCACCGCTCTCGAGGGCTCAGCCCCTCTCCTCCTGGATCCTTGTAGCGTGCACCACACATCATGAAGGTTTGGGGCAAGGCCGAGGACTGGCTGGGCTTGCTGGGAACAGCACAAGGTGGCCCAGGCAGTTGTAGGCATGTGGGGCACACACTGAGGCCCCCGAGGCCTGAGCCCTGCCTCCGAGTTCAGGTCGTGCTTGGGAGACCAGGCCTGGAACCCCCTCCTGCTTAGCTCCCTCCTTCTGTCGGGCTGCGCACTCCCCAATCTGAGTCTGGGCCCCCTGCTGCTGTGGCCCCTCTCCTGGGCACATGGCTTTAAAAGCCCCTGTGCTGGCCCAGCTCTCTTTCCCATGGCTCCCTTTGGAATTGGGGTCCCCCCTTGAGAGGCCCACGTAGCACGAAAGGTTTGAAAGGAAACAAAATCCCTCATGAGAAAGCCGTTTCACGGATAGAATGGGCATGTTTATTTCAGGGTAACAAGTGTGTACACAGCAAAGCAGTGTGGGTAGAGCCAAGGTGCTGGCCCGCTCGCCAGCCAGCCCCTGCCCGTCTAGAAGGAAGCGTGTGTTGGAGCACACAGCTGGAGGCAGGGCGGGAAGAGAAACGCGCGCCAAGGGCCAAGAGGGCGGGGACCCCAGGCCTGGAGCAGTGTCCCTTGACTTCCTCTCTCTGTCTTCGTCAGTTGGATCATTTTACCTGTGGGCAACAGAGACGGTGTGAAGCACTTTCCCCTGGTTGGGAAGGGAGCCAGGCAAAGGTGACCCAGAGGGTTGGTGGGAGCCTCCGTGTTGGACATCCAGCCCCAGCTGCTCCCTGGGCCCCACGCCCCCCATGCGTCACTACCTTGAACAGGGTGACGGTAGTGCTGTAGAAGAGGCTCAGGAGGAAGAGGACGATGAAGGTGGAGGCGGTGGCCCACAGGTTCTCAAAGCCCTCCTCGTCGGCGCTCACCTCCCCCTCTGCAGGGGGCACAGCACAGGAGGGGGTAGGGTCAGGCTGGGGTGGCGCCCAGCAAAGCCAGGCCCTGGGGCCCCTCCTCTAAGCCCACCCTTGGCCCCTAGGCTGTGCTGCGCCCAGGGGTGGGGACAGCCAGTGGAGGGGTTCAGGCACTGTCCAAGGCATGGGCTGGGTCCCCAACAGCCTGATGCAGGGGGGCACAGGCTGAGGCTGGGCAGGGCAGGGACCCCGAGGACTTGTCCCAGGAGCCGTGGGGTGGCTGAGATAGTGTAGGCAGCACACAGACACAAGGCGGGGGCTGGACATCAGGGCCAGCGGAGCAGTGGCCAACATGTCCTGACTCTCCTGCAGGGGAAGCAGGGGGCCTGAGCTGGGAGGCGCCCGCTCCTCACCTCCTCACCTCCTCATCAGGGCCCTGGCTCTCCAGCCCCCCAATTCGGAGCAGAGTTTGCATCCTCGCTGGCTCATCCTACCCTGTCAAGACCCAGAGACCTGAGCTCCACAGTGGGATGAGGACATTTGGGGATGCTGCATCCCCTGCACAGACAGGCCCTTGGGGGACACCTGGAGCCCAGGACCCCAAAGGGCCAAGAGTGTGTGTGGGGACTCAGAGGTGGCCCCAGTTAGGGACAGCACTGTCTGTTGGGTGTGGAGACCTGACTTGGGTCCCTGCCTTCCCTGCCTGGGCTCTGTCCTCCTGGGGCTGCTGCAGTGGGACCTGGCTTGCTCCCTGCTCTGGGCTGGGGAGGGACCCCGAGGTCTTGTCCCAGGAGCCCTGGGGTGGCTGAGATAGCGCAGGCAGCACACAGACACAAGGCAGGTGTGTGCAGGGCAGCCTTGGGCCAGCTCATCTCCTGAGGCCTCCCATTAAGAGGAGCAGCCGCCAGGCAGCCCCACTGCCCGTTGGACACGTGTCCAGTCACTGCCTGAGCACATGGCATGGGCCCTGGTTCTGCTCCCGAGCATGTGTTGGGGTCATCTGCTGCCTTCCTCAAGAGCCTGGCCTCAGGGGGTCACACATGTGGGAGCCATCTGCTGCTTTCCTCAAGAGCCTGGCCTTGGGAGGGTCACACTATCCCTGGGGCCGCCACTTCCCAGGCAGAGTCCAAGCAGGGTGCCATGGTGGCACGTCCAAGCAGGGTGCCATGGTGGCACCTCCAAGCAGAGACAGAAGGAGAAGCAGCGCCTGGGCCCGAAGCCCCCCGGGGGACCAGGACAGTGCGGGGAGCAAAGTGCTGCGGGGACAGAGCATCTGACAGGGCAGCGGGAGAATGCGGGTGGGGCTGGCTGGCATGGGTGTGTGTGTGTGTGTGTGTGCGCGCGCCTGTGTGCACCTGTCCATCTATCTGTTGTGTGTCTTTGTGTAGACGTGCGGGTGTCTACAGGTTAGCATATGCGCGTGTTCCTGCGTGTGTCAGTGTGTGTGTGTGCATGTGTCCATGTACTTGTGTCTGTTTTTGGGTGTGGATGTACCTGTGTTTGTGAATGTGTGTGTGCCTGTGCCTGTCTGTGTGTATGCCTCTGTGCTGGTGTGTCTGTGTGTGCATGTCCTGTATGTGTGTGTTCATGTGTGTGTCCATGATGTGTGCCCATGTGTGTTTGTGTGTCTGTGTGTGTGTCCATGATGTGTGTCCATGTGTCAGTGTCCATGTGTCTGTATGTGTGCCCATGTGTGTCCGTGTCATGTTTGTGTGTCTGTGTCAGTGTGTCCATGATGTGTGTCCATGTGTGTATCCCTATGTGTCTGTGTCCATGTGTCCATATGTGTCAGTGTGTGTCTGTGTCCATGGTGTGTGTGTCTATGTGTCTGTGTGTGTCCATGTGTGTCTCTGTGTGTGTCCATGTGTCTGTGTGTGTGTCCATGATGTGTGTGTCTATGTGTATGTCCATGTGTGCCTGTAGACAGTGTGTGCCATCTTTGTGTGCCTGGGTATTTTTGCACATATGTGTCCATGTGTGTTTGCATATGTGTATGTCCATGTCTGTGTGTGCGCGCCTATGGGTTAGCACATCTCTGTATGTCTGTGTGTGTGTGTGCGCTCCCATGAGTTAGGAAGTATGTGTGTCCATGTGTCTGTGTGTCCATATTTCTGTGTATGTGTGGTTAGCACATCTCTGTGTGTTCATGTCTGTGTGTGTGTGTGTGTGCGCGCGCAACCATGGGTTAGCCCATTTCTGTGTCCATGTCTGTGTGTGTGTGTGTGCACCCATGGGTTAGCACATCTCTGTCTGTGTGTGTGTGCATGAATGCGTACCCATGGGTTAGCAAGTATGTGTGTCCGTGTGTGTGTGTGTCCATATTTCTATGTGTGTGCACACGTGCACCCACGAGTTAGCACGTCTCTGTGTGTCCATGTCTGTGTATATGTGTGCACCCATGGGTTAGCACGTCTCTGTCCCTGTATCTATGTGTGTCCATGTTTCTGTGTGTGTGTGCCCATGGGTTAGCATGTCTCTGTGTGTCCCTGTGTGTGTGTGTGTCCACGTGTCTGTGTGTGTGCCCATGGGTTAGCGCGTCTCTGTATGTTCGTGTGTGTCTGTGTGTGTCCATGTCTGTCCATGTGTCTGTGTGTGTGCCCATGGGTTAGCGCGTCTCTGTGTGTCCCTGTGTCTGTGTGTGTCCATGTCTGTCCATGTGTCTGTGTGTGTGCCCATGGGTTAGCATGTCTCTCTGTGTCTGTGTGTGTCCATGTCTGCCCACGTGTGTCCACACATGTGCATGTGTGCTGCCTGTGTCCGTGTGGCCTTGCTCTCAGCCCTTTTTCAAGAAACAGTAGGAGGAATGGCGAGTGTGAGGTCAGCCTGCGGTGAGCATCTGCAGGGAGTCTGGGGCTTCCAGAAGCCACTGAGGCACGCAGGTGGGTGAGGCAGGTGGGGGCTGTGGAGGAAGGTGGTCTGCAGGGGAGGTGCAGCAGGCCAGAGCATCGTGCACTCAGGACCAGTATCTTTTGAATGAATCTTTTTATTTCTAGTTTTTTAAGATGCAACGTCTCATCCCATTGACACGGTTAGTTTGCACACACAGAGCGACCGGCTGCCCCGAGCCCATGGGCAGGCCAGCAGGGTCAGTAGCAGGTGCCAGCCGTGTTGGACATGACTAGGGACACATTGTACAGGGTGGGTTTACCGGTGGACTTGTCCACGGTCCTCTCGGTGACCCTGTTGGGCAGGGCCTCGTGGCCCACAACGCAGGTGTAGCTCTCCCCCGTGCTCCAGTCCTCCTCGGACACTGTCAGGGTGCTGTAGGCAAAGTACAGGCCTGGGGCGTGGGGCTCGGGCACTGGGGCGCTGGTCACATACTTCTCCTGGGGCAGAGGCTGCCCCCTCTGCATCCACTGCACGAAGACGTCCGCGGGAGAGAAGCCGGTCACCAGGCAGGTGACGGTTGCCGACTCCCGCAGGCTCAGCTGCTCCTGGGCCGGCGGCAGCAAATACACTTCGGGCCTGTGCAGGGCTGCCCCTGTGGGCAGAGATGGCGGTGAGTAAGGGCCTGAGGGCTCTTCACCTTTCCCCCGAGGCTGAGGGAGGGTGCTGGGGAGTGCAGGGCCAGGGGCTGGGCAGGGGCCTACCCTTGGGCCTGGAGATGCTCTGCTTCAGCGGCGAGGGCAGGTCCGTGTGTGTCACGGTGCACGTGAACCTTTCCCCAGAGTTCCAGTCATCCTCACAGATGCTGGCCACACCTGTGGCACTGAAGGTGGCATTGGGGTGGCTCTCAGAGATGTTGGTGTGGGTTTTCAGAACTTTGCCATTCTGGCGGGTCCAGGAGATGGTCACACTATCATAGGTGGCCAGGTCTGTGACCAGGCAGGTCAACTTGGTGGACTTGGTGAGGAAGATGCTGGCAAAGGATGGAGGGATGGCAAAGACCCGGATGCCCGTGGCTGGATCTGGAGTCAAGAGAAATGTGTCAGAGGTGGAGCAGGTGTGGATGTGGGTGGAGGCACGGCTCCCACCCAGAGACCAGCACCCGCTTCTGCCCAGCCCAGGGGCCCCGTGCCTGAGTCCCTGCCCTTGACTGCTCTGGGAAGCCAAGGTTCAGGGAGCAGATGGCTGCAGCCGGGGTGGCGAATGCCAGACCCGGCTGGACCCCTGTGTGTCTGTGTGCGCTGCCCTTGGGGACAGGGTACTCACTGGCGCCGCACGCAGAGGACACGTTCTTCTGGAAGGCCAGGCCGCTGTGATCCACGCGGCACGTGAACACGCTCTGGGTGAGCCAGTCTTTCTCGGTGATGGTCAGTGTGCTGGTCACCTTGAAGGTCGTGGGCCCAGACTCTTTGGCCTCAGCCTCTACCTGGCCTGTGGTGAAGCCAGACTCCAGCTTCTTCCCCTCCTGCAGCCAGGACACCTTGATGTGCTGGGGGCTGAAGCCCGTGGCCTGGCAGATGAGCTTGGACTCACGGGGGTTGCCGGCGAAGGCATCGCGGGGTGGGACGAAGACACTCACACTGGGGGGCAGTTCTGCGAACACTGCAGAGAGGGACGCAGGTCAGCCGGGGCCCACTCCCGCCCTCCCTGCGCCCGCCCTGTCCGGGGCTGGAGGAAGCCCGGCCCTCACCTGGAAGACGCACGTTCGTTTCCTGGTTGCCGCTGGGGTGCCGGACTTTGCACACCACGTGGTCGTCCGTGCCCTGCATGACGTCCCTGGAAGGCAGCAGCACCTGCGAGGTGGCCATGTACTTGCCCTCTCTCAGGAGTGACTGGAAGCCTTGGATGCTGCTGATGTCAGAGTTGTTCTTGTATTTCCAGGAGAAAGTGATGGAGTCGGGCAGGAAGTCCCGCGCCAGGCAGCCAACGGACACTGTGTTCGTATCCAACATGGCATTCTCACAGGAGACGAGGGGGAAGAGGAGTGGGGAGGACGCAGTCCCTGAGGACCCGCAGGACAAAACAGAAAGGGAGGGGTGAGGAGCGGTATCCTCGCGTCCTGTCTGTTGCGGCCGAGCGACGTTCTGAGTGGCTTCTCCTTACTTGCATCTTACTGTGGCTGCCCCACCAAGGCCGAGCCCACCGGCAGGCCTCCAGAACCCAGGTGGCCATGGCTGACAGTGTGGTGGGGCCCTGGCGAGGCCTGGGATCCTTGTCCAGGGCTGCTGGGGCTGCATGCCTCAGCCTGTGCTGCTGCAGGACCCAGCGCTGACCACCAGGGCCCACCTAGGGTCTTCGGGAGCAGGCCCAGCCACACCTGCCACCGTTCACCTGGCTGCCCTGCTGTGCTCGAGGCCTGCCTGCCCTTGGCTCCCTGCTGAGAATGGCTGAGGGCTCAGGCTTGGGGGGACCAGGCCTGCTTTCCCCTGAGGCATCAGCAGAGAGGCACTGCATGCTCAGCTCCCAGCACACACGGCTGGAGAGCCCAGGCTGCATTCTTGAATATGAAGCCTGGAGCCACATACCACACAGGCAGCCAACAGAGAGCAGGTGCCCCAGCCCAGCCTCTGCTGCCCCAGCACGGTCACACTCCAGCTACCCTGAAGTCTCCCCATGCAGACCAGGCAGTCCTGGGGATGGGTGTAGGGAGGGCGGGAGTGGTGGGGAATGCAGTGTGGACTCAGCTGAGGCTATCCACCTAAGTCCAACAAGATCATGAAGACTGGCCCAGTGCCATGTCCTCCAGTTCATCCCAGCCCAGCCCAGCTCAACCCAGCCCAGCCCAACTCAGATCATCTAAGACCATCTCAGCTCAACCCAGCCAAGCCCAGCACAGCTAAGCCTGGTTCAGCACAGCCTAGTTCAACCCAGAACAGCTCAACCTAGCTCAGCCCAACTCAATCTCACTCAGCCCTGCCCAGCCCAGATCAGCTCAACCCAATTAAACCCAGCCCAGCTCAGCTTAGGGATAGGTCAGCCCAGCTCAGCAGAGCCCAGCCCAGCTCAGCCCAGCCCAGCCCAGGTCAGCCCAGGTAGGCCCAGCCCAGCTCAAATCAGCTTAGCCCATGTTAGCCCAGGTCACCCCAGGTCAGCCCAGGTCAGCCCAACTCAGCCTAACCCAGCTCAGCTCAGCCTGCATCAGCTCAGCCCAGCCTAGCTTAGGTTGGTTCAACCTAGTTCAGTTCTGCTTAGCGCAGCCCAGCCCAGCACAGTTCAGTTCAGCTCAGTTCAGCTCAGCTCAGCCCAGCCCTGCCCAGCCTGGCCCAGCCTGGCTCAGCTCAGCCTGGCCCAGCTTAACCCAGCCTAGCCCAGCTCAGCCTAGCCCTTCCTAGCCCAGCCCAGCCTGGCTCAGCTCAGCCTGGCCCAGCTTAACCCAGCCTAGCCCAGCTCAGCACAGCCCAGCCCAGCTCAGCTCACCTCAGACCAGCTCTTCCCAGGTCAGCTCAGCCTAGCTCAGCTTAGCCCAGCTCATCCCAGCCCAGCTCAGCCTGGCTCAGCTCAACCCAACCCAGCTCAGCTCAGCACAGACTGTCTCAGCTCATCCCAGTTCAGCTCAACTTAGCCCAGCTCAGCCCAGCCCAGCTCAGCTCAGCTCAGTCCAGCTTAGTTCAGCTCAGCTCAGCTCAGCTCAACCCAGCCCAGCCCAGCCCAGCCCAGCCCAGCTCAGCTCTACCCAGCTCCACCCAGCTCAGCTCAGCTCAGCCCAGCTCAACCCAACCCAGGTCGGCTCAGCTCAGCACAGCTTAGCCTGGCTCAGCTCAACCCAACCCAGGTCGGCTCAGCTCAACCCAACCCGGCTCAACCTAGCCCAGCCCAGCCCAGCCCAGCCCAGCCCAGCCCAGATCAGCTCATCCCAGCTCAGCTCAGCTCAACCCAACCCAGGTCAGCTCAGCTCAACCCAG
>CM052655.1:123672926-123691593 GCA_028533165.1 Leontopithecus rosalia
AGCCCAGCCCAGCTCAGCTCAGCCCAGCTCATCCCAGGCCAGCTCAGCTCAGCCCAGCCCAGCTCAGCTCATCCCAGCTTATCCCAGCTCAGCCCAGCCCAGCTCAGCCCAGCTCAGCTCATCCCAGCTCATCCCAGCCCAGCTCAGCCAGCTCAGCTCAGCCCAGCCCAGCTCAGCTCATCCCAGCTCAGCTCAGCTCATCCCAGCTCATCCCAGCTCAGCCCAGCCCAGCTCAGCTCATCCCAGCTCAGCTCAGCCCAGCCCAGCTCAGCTCATCCCAGCTCAGCCCAGCCCAGCTCAGCCAGCCCAGCTCAGCTCAGCTCAGCTCATCCCAGCTCAGCTCAGCTCATCCCAGCTCAGCTCAGCTCATCCCAGCTCAGCTCAGCTCAGCTCATCCCAGCTCAGCCTGGCTCAGCTCAACCCAACCCAGCCCAGCTCAACCCAGCCTATCCCAGGTCATCTCAGCCCAGCTCAGCCCAGCTCAGCCAGCTCAGCTGAGCTCAGCACAGCCCAGCTCAGCTCGGCTCAGCTCAGCCCAAGCCAGCCCGGCTCAACTCAGCCCATCCCAGGTCAGTTCAGCCCAGCTCAGCCCAGCTCAGCTAAGCACAGCCCAGCACAGTTCAACCCAACCTAGCTCAGCTCAGCACAGCTCAGCTCAACCTAACCCGGCTCAGCTCAGCTTGGCTCAGCCCAACCCAGCCCGGCTCAGCTCAGCTTGGCTCGGCTCGGCTAGGCCCGGATCGGCTCGGTTCGGCTTGGCCCAGCTCAGCTCGGCCCGGCCCGGCTCAGCTGGGCTCGGCTCAGCTTGGCTCAGCTCGGCTCAGCTTAGCTCAACCCGGCTCAGCCCAGGTTTGCTCAACTCAGTCCAGCTCAGCTCAGCCCAGCCCACCGCAACTTGTCCCAGCTCAGCCCAGCACAGCCCACTTAAGCGCAGTTCAGCTCAGGTCAGCTCAACAACTCAGCCCAATCCAGCTGGGCTCAGCCCAGCTCAGCTCGGTGCAGCCCAGCTCAGCCCAGCTCCGCCCGGCCCAGCTCAGCCCAGCCCAGCCTTGTTTAGTCTAGCTCAGCTCATGTCAGTTTTACCCGTCTTACTCCATTTCTGAAAGCTGATGGAATTGTCAGGAATGGTCAGCCTGCCAGACCTGCCTCAGCTAAAGCCATCTCATTGCCAAGTTCCTGCACAGATGGGCTGGCTTCCACCTTTCGTCCCTCTCTACTTGATCCCCCGATTTCCCACCCCAGCCCCAGCACCACCTGAGTTTTGCTTCCAAAGCAGTACCAAGCATGACCACCCTCCACTACCTCGGTGCAATACTTCTTTGCTTCTTTAAAGTCATTAAAACATCTTGCGAATTAGATCAGAACTTAGGAGCTTGTACTGTGATAAAAACTCTAGAAGCGGCAGGACAGCCTCTGCACCCGGAGGACAGTGCTGGAGATGTTCAGAGCCTCCACCTTTCCTGAGCATCTCCTCCCTCCTGAGTCTGAAATAAGCCCCTGCCTTTACATTCCCTCTAGGTAACAGTCATCATTGGAAACAACCCAGAAATGCATTTTATCTGAATTCGCCACTTAAAATTCTGCCGTTTACCATAAATCGCTTTGGAAGGCATGAGCTACTTTCAAGGGCACGATGATGACCTTCAGTCTGTGACTTAAACAAGGGCTATGCCAGTGATGCTTGGCATATTCTCCAGCACCATGAACCAGGCCGGCCCCATCCATGGGCTGCAAAGCAGCTCATGGGACCTCTCCTCGAAATGGGCTTCAGAGAAAGTTAAGTGGGAGTGACCCAGACAGTGGTCACTCAGAAGACTCACACAAATGAGTCTCCTGCTCTTCATCAGGCACTTCAGACCGATCCCGCCTCTTGTGGAAATAAGACATCAAATACAAAGTTTGCAGAGAAGCAGGTGAGGCAGCGCTGGCTGCCTGTCTCTTACCGTGTTGGCTGTCTGGTCATGCTTTGGCACGGCATAATTCCTCCGAGTCCGTTACGAGGGCTGGGGCCCAAGCAGCCGGTCGGGCTGGTGGCATAAGCCGTGCATGCCGGCTCTGGGAGGTCCGTGGAGACCCAAAGCCCAGCCCGGGCCTGGCGGCCACCCTCCCAAAGCCTCGCTAGACCACTCCTGCTGAGGCCGAACCGGGGATTCCAAACGGAACCTGTCCTTCTGTCTGACTGGGTTTTCTCTCAATCCACCAACTAACATGTTCAACTGAAATAATTCAGGATAATTATGCACATGTCACCTAAAACTTATCCTAAAATGAGTAGCTGAAAAGTGGTCTTAAAAAATACTAAAATGAAAGCCACTCTGTCAGAATATCAAAGTGTTTCTCCTTAATCACAAGGAGAACACAGGTTAACCTAAAAAAAAGTTGTGAGCTCAGTCATTGTAAGAATAACGCTCCGAGGTATTGAAAAAGTGTCTGTGGCCGGGCGCAGTGGCTCAAGCCTGTAATCCCAGCACTTTGGGAGGCCGAGGCAGGTGGATCACGAGGTCAAGAGATCGAGACCATCCTGGTCAACATGGTGAAACCCCGTCTCCACTAAAAATACAAAAAATTAGCTGGGCACGGTGGTGCGTGCCTGTAATCCCAGCTACTTGGGAGGCTGAGGCAGGAGAATTGCCTGAACCCAGGAGGCGGAGGTTGCCGTGAGCCGAGATCGCGCCATTGCACTCCAGCCTGGGTAACGAGCGAAACTCCATCTCAAAAAAAAAAAAAAAAAAAAAAAGAAAAAAGAAAAAGTGTCTGAGATTAATTATCACATGAAGGGAAAACAAACTGATCTAGAACTTTTTTGAATACAGTCCTAAGTCCTTCCTAAGACTGTTACATTTATGAAACATCTTACTTTGAAAATGGATGCAGGTTAGAAGCTGGTATGCTGTTTGCACAAACTAGAGTTGACAAGCTAAGACTGGAAATTAAGTCTGGATAGCTAAAAACAGAGCCTTTCCAGTTTCGGTCAGCCTCACCTTATTTTAGAAACGCGAAGGGCCCAGGTGTTGTTTTGCTCAGTGGAGCACTTTCAGATCTGGGCCTGGCAAAACCACCGCTTCACGCCCAGAAGTGACAGATTCACCAAGTGTGTTTTTTCGCTTCCTAAAATAGACTCTTGCGGTGACCTGCTTCCTGCCACCTGCTGTGGGTACCCGAGACCCTCATGCAGCCATCTTGACTCTAACTCAGCATCCGCTCCCAGCTTCACTAATTAATTAAAAAGATAAACTTGATTTATGATTGTCAAAACTCAGTCCTGCAGCTCACAGCACTGTGCTAGTATTTTAGCTGAACTTGCTCTGGCCTCAGATCCAGAGAGACATGTTGATCGAATGATAAGAATTTCAAATACTTTCACAGTTAAAAAATTCATATACTTGAAAAGCTCTCACATTTTTAAGTCAGAATTTTCTTAAACCATTTTTCTCAGCAGCCATTTCAAACATATCCTGTCTTTTAACATTTAGTAAGCTCGCCTCTTAAGATGAAGAATCCTTTTCTCAGCTCAGGCGGCCTCCCTAAGTCCTTGTCAGATCAGCAGCCGCCCTTTCTGGGCTACCCCTGCCCCCGACCCTGCTCTCATCAAGACCATGGCTAAACATCCCTCCTGGATGGATTCACCCACTCTGACAGTTCTCTTTCCTGCCAATAAAGAATTTAAGGTGCAGCTTAAATTCTTACAGGCTGGAGATGAAAGAATTGATCTCTTTATCTCTCACACAGTGCACCTCATCATTCTAAAGAAAATATTTCACTATCGGCTGTCTGTGCCATGATCTTGCAGTCCTACCGCTCCCTCCTGAGACACACTCCTTAGCCATCACTAAGACCCCAGCACCTCGGCAGGCAGCCCCCACAGTGGCCCTCCAGCCATGGAGCCCTGGTTTGCTCTGGCTTCTCATCCAGACGAGGCTTCCCAAGCCCCCAGGCTCAGTTACTCCATCAGACGCACCCAACCTGAGACCCAATTTCCAAAGGCATCAGAAAATCCACAGAGGCTCCGAGACCCCCCAGGCCCCCCAGTGCCTGTCCCTTCCCGGCCAGCCCACCCAGGTCCCCTCGGAACTTGTCCCGAAGACCAGCCTGCAATGCTCAGAAAACCCCACGGGCACTAGCAGAAAACAGAGACCCTAGACTGGCCATTCTTACCTGAGGAGACGGTGACCACGGTCCCTTGGCCCCAGAGATCCATACCGTAGTAATCACAATGGCCGAATGTGCATCCTCACCCCACAAAAACCCTGGGCGCCCGGCTCACATTGCTCGAAGCCACCCAGAGACCCACATGGAGGCCAACTGTCCACGCCCCTGACCTGGCCCTTCTCGTGGAACCCTCTGCTGGCCTTCCACAGACCCCACACTGCAGCCTGACCCTTCGGAAGCCAGGCCACTGCCGGCCTGGGACGTCTGAGTGCCAGCGGACGGCTCCTAAGTCATTCCAGGAGTCCAAACACCCGGGGCACCTGTCCCGGGGAGCAGGTGCCTTGGAACAGGACAGGCCCCTGTCCCACAACCAACACGACAGCCCCTGGCAATGCTCCAGATGAAGCCAAGAGTGGCCACCCCAACCAGATGAAGGGGAGCCCCGGCCCCTGCCATCTGTGGCCAAGCCTGGGGAGGGGAGGCTGGGTTCCCATTGGAAGGATCCCTCTCCCCGGCTTTCCTTCCTGACCTCCAAAATGTCTCTGAGACTATGACCCTGAGTCTCCCTAAGTGGACTCAGAGTTGGAGGCGGGTGAGGACTCACCTGAGGTTACAGTGACCAGAGCCCCTAGCCCGAGGAGGCGAACCTCCTGTCACATTCTGACAGCAATGCCAGGACCCCGGCAAGAACCCATCCCCCGCTAAGTATCCGGGACCCTCTCAGACTGAGCCCGGGAAGGGCCCGGGGTGGCCCTGCCTACGGAGAGACCCCACTGCTGGGCCCAGGAGGAGGAAGCGTCCGGAGCCCTTGCCCTTTGTTGAGTGGCTGCCATGGCCTGGGTCGTTCTCCTGAGCCCCCTAGGCGGCTCCCAGGCTTTCTTGGCATGCGACCGAGGCACACTCATTTTCCCCCAAAATGCAGCACAATCCCAGAGAAGAGTTAAAGCAGGGGAGAGGTTGTGAGGACTCACCTGAGGAGACGGTGACCAGGGTCCCCTGGCCCCAGTAATCAAAGTAGTCACATTGTGAGAGGCCCCATTAAGAGGTGTGCAAAAACCCGACTCTCCACCTGTCCTGGGCTGGGCGGCCAGCCCTGTGTCCCAGGGTCACCCTGTCCCAGCATAAGGATGACTCTGCCCACCCTTCACCCCAGGAGCAGAGTCTTGACCTCTGAAGAAAGGTCATCTGCTGAATGTGGCTCAGGCAGCCCCAGAAGGAGCCCCGGAGAGCCCCACATGGCCCTGCACAGACCCAGGAGCCCTTGGACATGAATCTCTCAGCTCCAGGACAGAGGACGCTGTGCCCAGAGTGAGGAGGCAGAAGGAAAGCTGTCTTACCTGAAGAGACGGTGACCATGGTCCCTTGGCCCCATATAGCAAAAGCATCACACAGGGGCACAGTCCCTGTTCCTGCCCAGACACAAACTCTTGCCTGCAGGACGCTCAAAGGGTGATGCTGCGCAAGCACAGAGCAGAGGTGGCCGGCGCTCCTGTCCCCAGCCACACAGACCCCGGCTGAGACGGAGGGTAAGTCACACCGGGAGACGGTGGCTGGGGTGCCCTGGCCCCAGCGCTCCAAGCACTTGAAGCCGCACTGAAGCGTCGGCCAGGTCTGGGCACATGGACAGCCAACGCCCAGCCTCGGCCCTGGCTCTGCCCACAGCTTCTCCTTCCCGGCCAGCCCTGTCCCTGCCCACGGCCTGCTTGCCACCTGTGGTGGGTCCCTGTCTGTCTTTGGGGGCTCCAGCTGGCCCCAGGTCTAAGTGACAGCAGGGCTCTGGCATGCAGCCCGTGGCGGAGACCCCAGGGATGGCAACTTTGTGGCCTCAGGCCAGACCCGGACTGGTCACAGATCCCAGGGACCTGGCCTGGTGCTCAGACAGAGAAGATGGGGACTCACCTGAGGAGACAACCCTCTGGGTGCCGGAGCCCCAGACATGGAAGTACCAGTAGCACAGCGTCTGCCCTCCTGCTTCTCTGACACAAAAACATGCCCTCCACCCTCCCGCTGACCCCCTCGCCAAGTGCCTGTCCCCAGGTCTGAGGCCAAAGCCCTCGCCTGGCCCAGCGCACCTGGGTCCCCACCATCCCCAGACAGCAGAGTCACCTGAGGAGACGGTGGCCCTGGTGCCGGGGCCCCAGGAGTCCAAGTAATCAGGCATGGTGAACCCGCCTGGAGCCCGGGGCTGGAAACCACAGAGGGGTTCCTGGGGACACGGTTTTGTAGAGCTGCCAATCACCATGCCCCCAGTTAGCACAGTGGGTCCCAGGTCAGCCGAAACCCTGTGGCTGGTAGGGGCCCTGTGGGGCTGGGGGTAGGACCTGGTTGTGGCCCCCAGGCTGGGTCGGGTCCAGGGGCCCCCAGCACCTTCGCCAGTGCTCTCCCCGCCACTGTCAGCCCCAGAACAAGCGGCGACCCCCCGCAACCCAGCCCTCGCAGTCACGCTGGAGTCTCGTGTCAATCATCTGCTGTTGCTGAGCATCGTTAGAGTGTTAGGTGCCACGTGTGCTTCCCCTTTCCTTTCAGAAAGCAGCGCAGGTCTGAGGCCAGGTCTGCCACGCCGCCTCCCAGCCGTCTGCTTTCTGAGTTGCTTTCTCAGCTGCAGAGGCCCGGGGTGGTGGTGGCTGGGGGAGCCTCCTTGCCTGGAGGGCTGCAGACCCCGCCAGGGCTCCTTGGAGGCCGGCAGGGCAGGCAGCCTTTCCTGCTCTGATCCCGTCTGTGGGGACCGGTGGGGCTGCCCGGTTGCTTCTGCCTGTCACCCTCGTGCCACTGAACGGGAGTCCTCGGTGGGTGGCCCTGGGCTTCACTCACAATGACACTGGGGCACGGGCTCCCTGTGTGTCTACCAGTGCTGGATCCCTTCCCTGCACCTCAGCTGTCCTCAGTGAGGTCTCAGGTCTTTCCGTGGTGGTGCCAGGGAAGGGGCAACGTGGTCTAAGGAGAGACCCTCCCCAGGCCTGCACTGGTGCCCTCGCCTGGGTGAGGGGCTTTGCGTGCACCCCCAGCCAGACGTGGGCTGGGCAGGGCCCTTAGCAGGCCGAGGCCCGCAGCCAGCTGTGAGCACGAGGGTGTGCCCAGTGTGGGTCTCTGCTGGGGCAAACTGAGGGGCAGTGGGTGTCTGGGGGGAGGGTAGGTGCCCCTGCAGGCTTGCTGGGGAGAGTCTACGACAGGGCATAGTTCCAGGCAGAGGAACAGCCAAGGCAAAGGCCTGGAGGCTGTGGCCTGAGGCTGGAGGTTGCTGTGGCTTGCTGAGGCTGGGTTTAAAGGGGCCTGAGAGCCTTGAAGGGGCTGAGGGTATGGGGGGCTTTCTTAGGTGCTGCTCAAGAAGGCTTCCTCAGGCACCGTGCGGGCTGGGATGATGGGTCTGGGAGGGAAGCCTGGATGTGGGGAGAGGGTTGGGGCTCCCGTAGGGGTGTGGACAGGATGGGGGTGGTTTGTGGGATTTCCGGCAGGGGTCCAGGCAGGACAGGTGACCCCGAGGTGCTGTCTGGGGCAGTGGGTCTCTCTAGACATAGCTGGACAGTTGCCAGCCTGGGGACAACGTCCCCGGGCTGGGAATGGCAAGAGAACCCACCTCCAGCCACGAGGGGCTGAGAACCCATCTGTTTAGGAACCTGATGGCCTGGGAGGCACCTGTGAGGGGCGAGGTGGGGAGTGAGGAGGAGGGGCCTGGTGCTGGGGGAGTGGCTCTGTGCCCTGGGGACCGCTGCCCTGGGAGTGCTGGCAGGGTCAAGGGAGCAGGCTGAGGTGTGCTGTGCCTCCTGTCCCCATGCTTGGGCCTCTGGATCCCTGGGCTGGGGAGGGGAGGGCCCGGCCTTCCCTATCCCCCTGCACTGGCGTCCTGCTCTCTGGGGAAGCAGAGGAGTCCTGAGCCGCCCTTTGAGACTCAGTGGGGGGGTCACAGTGTGTGGTGGGACTTCTTGAGCCCCCAGCTCCTTTCCCAAGGCTCTTTCTCTGATGGTCTCAGCTCTGGAACCTCCTGTGTCCTTTGCAGGTGGTGAGGGGTGGGGCTTCCAGGCCCCTCCGGAAGCACTGGCTCCTGCCTTCTGTGCCTCCTGTCCTGACAGGCAGGGAGGAACCCACCACGCCTTGCCCACGCCCAGCCCCAGCCCCAGCCCCGGCCCTGCCTTTCCACACACTTCAGAGGCCGGTAGCTCCAGCAGGCCCACAAGGCCTATGAGAACCCGGCACGTGGCCCCTTGTGCAGAGCTGTGGAGGGACCAGAGACCACCGTGCCCGTTCCTTTGCTGGTACCTGGGCCTAGCTCCTTCCATAGCATCCTACAGCTGGGTCCTAGAGCACAGCCTCTGCCCCCACCCACCACAAGCACACACCAGAGAAAGCACATGAGTGACGCAGGCATGGCGGCCAGATCAGGCAATGGGTGGCCAGGGCAGGTCCCACAGGCCAGGCTGAGTTGGCCCCCCCAGCCTCTTCCCACAGCTGGCATCTCCTGGGGGCCCTGTCTCCCCTCAGAACACTTAGCCTGGATGACACCTCCTGGCTTGGCTGCCCTGAGCAAGGCTGGGAGCTGAGCTGAGAGCTGCAGCGCAAGGGCAGTGGAGAGGGTGCTCTGCTCACTTGGCACACGCACCGTTTACGACGTGGCCTTTATATCCCAACGAAGATGGTCCTCGAGTTGGAGCAGCTCTCTGGCTGGGACAGGGCCCTGGACATCCAAGCCAGAGGGAAAGGCCTGGGGTCAGCAACAAGGGAGGGTGTGGGCCCAGAAGCAGGGGGCCAACACCTACTCCACACCTTCCAGGAGAACAGGCACCAGAGTGGGACTCCACGCCTTCTAGGAGAACAGGACACCAGAGTGGGACTCCATGCCTTCCAGGAGAACAGGGCACCAGCGTGAGACTCCACACCTTCCACGAGGACAAGGCACCGAAGCGGAGCTCCACGCCCTCCAGGCCTACACTGCAGCTTGGCGAGCTGGCCGGGCTCCAGGGTGGCAAGGGGCTGGCTCTTGGCTGGTTGGTGGTGGTCCAGATGACTGGAATACAGGGGCACCACTGTGAGGAATGACGCTGACCATCACCCCCAGGCTGGGGAGAGTGCGCTGTATCCCTTATACCTGAGGGATGAGGGAATTTCCCTTATTCTCCAGAGAGCAGATGGTCTCTGCTATTGGAGACGTGGTTTCCACGCTTCCACTGCTGCTCCTGCCAGCCTGGGAGGAAGGCCCTTGTGGGCAAGGACAGCGGAAAAAGTCTTGCTGCTTCATCTCCCAGGTCAGGAGCAACGCAGGAGCACGGCACTGTTGCAGCTGAGAATCGACGTGGTGACAAGTTACCAAAGGGAATAAAAAGATTTAAGTGAAAAGAAACACTTTCCCTACGAACACTCAGTTCCTACCCTAAGACGACTGGGAGAGTGAGTGAGGAGCTGAGGAGGGTCATCTTCTCTGGCACGGAGCTTGACATTCTGTCCCAGAGGAAACGGTGGAATTTGCCTGGGGTGACTTTTGATCAAGGTTTTTCAGCTTTTCTCATTTTAAGTGTAATAGTATTCATGTGCTGTATAGAGCTGGGTTTTATCTTGGGGTCCAGCTTGGAAGTCTCTTCCTTCCTTTTAATAGGCAGGTGGAGACCATACACATGTGTTGTTTTCATAGATGTATTTGGCTTCAATCCTATCTTAGTAGTTTATGTCTTCTACTTTTTTTTTTTTTTTTGAGACGGAGTTTTGCTCTTGTTTCCCAGGCTGGAGTGCAATGGCACGATCTCGGCTCACCGCAACCTCCGCCTCCCGGGTTCAGGCAATTCTCCTGCCTCAGCCTCCCGAGTAGCTGGGATTACAGGCGCGCACCACCATGCCCAGCTAATTTTTTGTATTTTTTTTTTTAGTAGAGACGGGGTTTCACCTTGTCGACTTGGATGGTGTCTTCTACTTTTATACTTCCAAAAAAGTTTTCCATCTGAAGTTTTCTTGGTTTTGGCTCTCTTCTGTGGGTAGTGGCTAACTTCATAACTTTCCAAAATATTCCTGGTTCTTCTTTGGTGAATATACTTTAGCTCTTCACTATACACGCGGATGAAATCACCTGGTTTCCCCTTCCTTTGCCCTCCATCTCTAGCATCGTACGATTGTAGTCAGTAATATTATTTTCTTAGAATTTGTTTGTGTTGTCTAATTTGGTTTTACTGAAGCCCTTTGGCTGAGGGTTATTTGGAGCAAGGCGGTAATTCCAAAGTGCTCTCTGTCTCACACTCTGTGTGTTGATTGTTGTAAAAAGTCCAGCTTGTCAGAGCAGACACCGTTTCCCGCCTGCTTCACATCTGCTGAGCCGCACAGTCCCTCAACATCATTTCTGTCTTAGCCTTGCAGTTAAGGATGCTTCATATTTACTGCTGGTTCTCGGCCCTGGTTCCTCCAAGCACCTTTTGATGGCGGGTGGTCTTTCTCTGGTAGTTTTATCATGAGATGATGGAGTATTGATGCTTGGAACTCTTTTTCAGCAGCCTTTGTTCTTGAAGAACGGTTCGCTGTATATGGCTCTGGATTATCTGAAGCCACTTCTTTCTCCCTGAGGACCCAGCAGGTGTTGTCCTACCAGGCACTCATGTTGAATGTGGCTTTGAGAAATCTGGGGCCAGTCATCGCCCCCCTTATAGATGATTGTGTGTGTGTGTGTGTGTGTGTGTGTGTGTGTGTTTTATTAGAATTTTTCTGAATTTTTGTCCAAATTAGTTCTTTCTAAAATTAATTACCAAAAGTAATAGAACAGAAAGCATACTTAAATCTATACTTTCAAAAAATCCATCCTGAAATAAAGCAGGATCGCCCACGTATTGGTGGGGCGTACTGACAGCCAGAGAAAATTGGCTCAGAATGGCGGCTCCTGAGCTGTCCACTAGCAAATGCGCTGGACTCCATTCTCTGTTGAGGGACTCAGGTTGTGTTGATGCCATCTTTTCTTTGCCTGTCTTCCATACCTTCCATACGTGTCACCTCTTTTCATATATTTTGTTTTACAGAGTTTTTATGGGTACATAGAACGTGTGTACATTTACGGGGTACACGAGATGCTTTGATCCAGGCATGCAACGTAAAATAATCACATGAGGGAAACGGAGTGTCCATCCCCTCAAGCATTTGTCCTTTGTGTTACAAACACTCCGGCTGGGGTGAGATTACAGCCCTTTTAGTTATTAAAAATGTGCCACTAAGTTACTGAACACAGCCACCCCGTCGTCCTGTCAAACAGTAAGTCTTACTCCTTCTTTCTATTTTTTCGTGCCTGTTAGCCACTGCCGCCTTCCCTATCCCCTGACTACGGCGCCCAGCCTCCGGTAACCATCCTTTTACTCTCTATGAACATGCGTTCGGTTGTTTTGATTTTTAGATCTCACTCGTAAGTGAGAACATGCAATGTTTGTCTTTCTTTGCCTGGCTTATTTCACTTAACCTAATGATCTTCAGTTCCACCCATGTTGTTGCAAATGACTCAGTCTTGTTCTTTTTCATGACCGAATAGTACTCCATGGTGCGTATGCAGCACGTTTTCTTCATCTGCTCGGCTGGTGACGACACTTGGGGTGCTTCCAAATCTTGGCCATTGTAAACACGGCTGCAGCGAGCATGGGAGGGCAGGCACCTCTTCGACATGCTGATTTCCTTTCTTTGGGGTTTGTACCCAGTAGTGGGATGGCTGGGTCTCATGGTAGCTTTACTTTAAGTTTTCTGAGGAGCTTCCATGCTGTTCTCCATAGCGGCCGTGCTAATTTACAGTCCCACCAGGGGCGTGTGAGGGTTCCCGTTTCTCCACATCCTCGCCAGCACTTGTTATGGCCTGCCTTTTGGATATCAGCCGTTTTAACTGATAGCACGTTTTAATGTCATAGCACATGTTAGTTTTGATTGTGTTTCTCTGATCATCAGTGATGATGAGAATCTTCCCATGTCTCTGCCACTTGTAACTCTTATTTTAAGAAGTGTCTATTCTAAGGCCGGGCACGGTGGCTCATGCCTGTAATCCCAGCACTTTGGGAGGCTGAGGCAGGTGGATCACGAGGTCAAGAGATTGAGACCATCCTGGTCAACATGGTGAAACCCCATCTCTACTAAAAAAAAATACAGAAAATCAGCTGGGCATGGTGGCGTGTGCCTGTAATCCCAGCTACTCGGGAGGCTGAGGCAGGAGAATTGCCTGAACCCAGGAGGAGGAGGTTGCGGTGAGCCGAGATCGCGCCATTGCACTCCAGCCTGGGTAACAAGAGCGAAACTCCATCTCAAAAAAAAAAAAAAAAAAAGAAATGTCTATTCTCGTATTTTTCCCATTTTTAAATCAGATTGTTAGTTTCTTTTTTCTAAAGCATTGTTTGAACTCCTTATATATTCTGGTTATTAATCTTTTGTCAGATGGATAGTTTTCAAATATGTTCTCCCATCCTGTGGGTTGTCTCTTCACTCTGTTGACCTTTTCCTGTCCTTCACTTTTGACTTGATGTGACCCCATTTGTCCATTTTCTGCTTTGGTTGTTTGTGCCTGTGGGATATTACTCAGGAAATCTTTGCCTGAATCATGTCTTGGAGAGTCTGCAGTGGTTTCACAGTGTGAGGTCTTAGATTTAAGGCCTTAATCTATTTTGATTTGACATTTGTATGTGGTGGGAGAGAGGGGTCTAGTTTCACTTTTATGCATGTGGATATCCAGTTTTCCCAGCACTATTTATTGAAGAGATATTATCTTTTCCCCAGTGTACGTTCTTGGCAACTTTGTCAAAAATGAGTCCATTGTAGGCGTGTGGATTTATTTCTGGGTTCTCTTTCTTGTTCCCTTGGTGTGTGAGTCTGTCTGTATGCCAGTACCATGCTCTTTTGGTGACTATGCCTAGCTCTGTAGCACAATTTGAAGACAGGTAATGTTGTTCCTGCAGTTTGTTCTTTTTGCTTAGGAGAGCTTTGACTCTTCTGGGTCTTTTGTGGTTCCATGTACATTTTGGGATTTTTTTTCTATTTCTGTGAATGATGTCATTGGTATTTTGATAGGGATTGCATTTAATCTGTAGATTGCTTTCGATAGTATGGACCTTGTAACAACTTCGATTCTTCTAATCAATGAACATGCAATATCTTTCCATTTTTTGGAGTACTGTTCAATTTCTTTCACCAATGTTTTATAGTTTTCATTATAGAGATCTTTCACCTCTTTGGTTAATTCCTAGGTGTTTATTTGTAGCTACTGTAAATAAGGTTACTTTCGAATTTCTTTTTCAGATGGTTCATTGTTGGCATACAGAAATGCTGCTGATTTTCATATGGTGATTTTGTATCCTGTAACCTTACTGAATTTGTTTGCCCATTCTAATAACTTTTTGGTGGAGTCTTTAGTTAGTTCTAAATATAAGATCATACCATATGCAAATGCGGATAATTTGACTTCTTCCTTTCCAGTTTGGGTGCCCTTTATATATTTCTTTTGTCTGATTGCTCTAGCTAGGACTTCCAGTACTGTGTTGAATAAGGGGTGAAAGTGGGCATCCTTGTCGTATTCTAGATCTCAGAGAAAAGGCTTTTAGTTTTTCCCACTTAGTAGCATTACTGTGGGACTGCTATATACGGCTTTATTATGTGGAGGTAAGGTTCTTCTATACCCAGTATAGAAGCGAATTTTTATTATGAAGGAATGCTGAATTTTAGTAAATGCTTTTTCAGCATCAGCTGAAATGATTAAATAGTGTTTGTCTTTCATTCTGTTGATACGATGTATCACATTGATTGACTTGCCTGCCTTGAACCATTCTTGCATCCCAAGTTGGGTAAATCCCACTTGGTCATGATGAGTGAACTTTCTAATGTGTTGTTGAATTGGTTTGCTAGTGTTTTGTTGAAGATTTTTGTGTCAATATTCATCAGACATATTGGCCTTTTTTTAAAAATGTGTCTTTGTCTCGTTTTGGTATCAGTTTAACACTGGAGTTGTATAATGAGCTTTAAAGTATCTTTCCTCCTCTATTTTTTGAAATGGCTTGAGTAGGATTGGTATTGGTTCTATTTTAAATGTTTGGCAGAATTCAGCAGTGAGGCCACCTGGTCCTGGGCTTCTCTTACTGGGACAGTTTTTAATTATGGCTCCCAATCTCATTACTTGTTTTCAGTCTGTTCAGGTTTTAAATTTCTTCTTGGTTCAGTCTTGGGAGGTTGTATGTGTCTAGGAATGTGTCCATTTCTTCTGGATTTTCCAATGTATTGGCATGTAATAGCCACTAATGATCCTTTGATACGAGTTGTTATGTCTCCTTTTTCATCTCTGACTTTATCTGTTCGGATATGCTCTCTTTTTCTTAGTCTGGATAAGTCTTGTTGATTTTGTTTAACTTTTTGAGAAAGCAGCTTTTTGTTTTATTGATCTCCTGCGTTGTTTTCTTCATGTCAATTTGATTTATTTCTGCGCTGATCTTTACCGTCTGTTTTCTTCTACTAATTTCGGGTTTAATTCCCTCTTGCCTTTCTGGTTCTTTAAGAGCACTGATACATTTTTTATTTGAAGCATTTCTTCTTTTTTATGGAAGCATTTGTAGCTATAAACTTCCCTCTTAGTACTGCTTTTGCTGTACCCCACGGGGTTTGGTATTTTCTGTTTCCATGATCATTTGTTTCAGGAAGATTTTCAGTTTCCTTCTTTTTTCTTTTTTTTGAGATGGAGTTTCATTTTTGTTACCCAGGCTGGAGTGCAATGGCACAATCTCGGCTCACCGCAACCTCCGTCTCCTGGGTTCAGGCAATTCTCCTGCCTCAGCCTCCTGAGTAGCTGGGATTACAGACACACGCCACCGTGCCCAGCTAATTTTTTGGTATTTTTAGTAAGACAGGGTTTCACCATGTTGACCAGGATGGTCTCGATCTCTTGACCTCTTGATCCACCCGCCTCGGCCTCCCAAAGTGCTGGGATTACAGGCGTGAGCCACCATGCCCGGCCTCAGTTTCCTTCTTAACTACTTCACTGACGCACTCAGCATTCATTGTTTAATTTCCGTATATTTATACAGTTTCCAAAATTCCTCTTGTTATTGATTTTTAGTTTTTTCCATTGTGGTCAGAGAAGATGCTTGATATTATTTCAATTTCTTTGAATATTTTTAAACTTGTTTTGTGACCCAACATATGGTCTGTCCTTGAGAACCATCTATGCACTGAGGAAAAGATGTGTGTTCTGTAGCTGCTGGATGAAATGTTCTGTAAATATCTGCTAGATCCATTTGGTCGATGGTTCAGATTAAGTCCAATATTTCTTTACTGATTTTCTGTCTGGAGGATCTGTCCAATGTTGAAAGTGGGGTGTTGAAATCTCCATCTATTATTGCATTGGAGTCTATTTCTCTTTTAGTTCTGGTAAATATTTGCTCTGTATATCTGGGTGCTCTGGCAGTAAGTGCATATATATTTATAGTTGTTATATCTTCTTGCTGAATCGATCTGTTTATCATTAGTGACCTTGTCTCTTCTTACAGTTTTTGTCTCAAAATCTATTTTCTCTGATATAAGCGTAGCTACTCCTGTTCTTTCTTTGGGTTCCATTGGCAAGGGGTGTCTTTCTCCATCCCTTTATTTGTAGCCTATGTGTGTCTTTATAGATAAAGTGTATTTCTTGTAGGCAACAGATCAACGGGTCTTGGCTTTTCTTTAATTGAATCAGCCACTCCGTGTCTTTTGATTGGAGAGTTTACTCCATTTACATTCAGTGCTGTTATTGATAAGTAAGGACTTACTCCTGCCATTTCGTTAGTTGTTTTTGGTCTCCTCTTTCTTCTTTTCTCCCTGTCTTCCTTTTAGTGAAGGTGATTTTCTCTGATGATATGATTTAGTTTCTTTCTTTTTGTGTATCTGTGGTATGGTTTTGGTTTGAGGTTACCACGAGGCTTGCAAATAGTATCTTATGACCCATTATTTTAAGCTGATAATAACTTAACACTGTTTGCGTAAACAAACAAACAAGTAAAAAGAAAATGAACAAAGACTGTATGCCTTAACTTCATCCCTTCACTTTTTAACTTCTTGTTGTGATTTCTGTCTTATTGTACCGTCTGTGTCTTGAAAAGTTGTAGTTATTATTTTTCATTGCTTCATCATTTAGTTTGTCTACTTAAGATAAGACTAGTCTGACCACCATGGTGAAAGTCTGTCTCTACTAAAAATATAAAATGAGCCAGGCGTGGTGGCAGGTGCCTGTAATCTCAGCTACTCGGGAGGCTGAGACAGAAGAATTGCTTAAACCCGGGAGGCAGAGGTTTCAGTGAGCTGAGATTGTGCCACTGCACTCCAGCCTGGGCTACAAGAGTGAAACTTTGTCTCAAAAAAAAGAAAAAAGTAGTTTAGACACCATACTTACAGTGTTATAACGTTCTGTGTTTTTCTGCAAACTTACTATTACCAGTGCGTTCTGTGCCTTCAGATGATTTCTTATTGTTCATTAACATCTGTTTCTTTCTGCTTGAAGTACTCCCTTTAGCATTTCTTATAAGACAGGAGTGGTGTCCATGAAATACCTCAGCATTTATTTGTCTGGAAAAGCCTTTATTTCTCCTTCATGTTTGAAGAATAATTTCACCCGCTGTACTATTTCAGGGTAAAGTGTTTTCCTTCAGCACTTTAAACCCATTATGCCACCCTCTCCTGGCTGGTGAGGTCTTCACTGAAAAGTCTGCTGCCAGACGTATTGGAGCTTCATAGTATTTTATTCATTATTTTCTCTCTCTGCTTTTAGGATCTTTCGGAAGTCCTTGACCCATGGGAGTCTGAGTATTAAGTGCCTGGAGGCAGTCTTCTCTGTGTTCCGTCTGCTTGGTGTTCTACATCCCTCTCGTATTTGGATATTGATGTATTTATCAAGGTTTGGGAAGTTCTGTTATTATCCCTTTGAATAAACTCTCCATCCCTCTTTCTGTGCCCTCTCTTTAAGGCCAATAATTAGTAAATTTGCCTTTTTCTTTTCTTTTTTTTTGAGGCAGAGTCTCACTCTGTTGCCAGGAGCCAGGCTGGAGTGCGATGGTGTGATCTCGGCTCACAGCAACCTCCGCCTCCTGGGTTCAGGCAATTCTCCTGCCTCAGCCTCCCAAGTAGCTGGGATTACAGGCACGCGCCACCATGCCCAGCTTAGTAGAGATGGGGTTTCACCTTGTTGACCGGGATGGTCTCAATCTCTTGACCACGTGATCCACCTGCTTCGGCCTCCCAAAGTGCTGGGATTACAGGTGTGAGCCACCACGCCCGGCCGCTTAGATTTGTCCTTTTGAGGCTATTTTCTAGATCCTATAGATGTGCTTCATTGCTATTTATTTTTTTCCTTTGTCACCTTCTGTTGTGCTTTTTCAAACAGCCTGTTCTCGGGTTCACTAATTCTTTCTTCTGCTTGATATGTGATGCCATTAAAATACTCTGTTGAATTTTTCTGTATGCCAATTGCATTTTTCAGCCCCATAATTTCTGCTTAATTCTTCTTAATTGTTTCAATCTCTGCTAAATTAATCTGATAGGATTCTGAATTCCTTCTCTGTGTTATCTTGAATTTCTTTCCTCAACACAGCTCTTCTGAATTCTGTGAAAGGTCACATGTCTCTGCTTCTCCAAGACTGGTCCCTGGTGCCTTATTGAGTTCATTGGCTGAGGTCGCGTTCTTCTGGATAGTGCCCATGCTGGGACATGTTCTTCAGTGTCTAGGCATTGAAGAGTGAGGCATTTATTGTAGGCCTTTGCAGTCTGAGCTTGTTCGTTTGCTCCTGTCCTTGGGAAGGCTTCCCAGGTATTCAAAAGGACCTGGGTGTTGTGATCTTAGCTGTGTCTGCTTTAGGGGGACTCCAAGGCCAGAAACATGATGGTTCTTGCAGACTCATCGAGGCCCTGCTCTGATAGTCTTGGCCAGGATCTAGAATAATTCTCTGGATTATGAGGCAGAGACTCTTGTTCTCTTCCCTTACTTTCTTCTAAGCAAATGGAGTCTCTGTCTCTCTGCTCTGAGCGCCTGGGGCTGGGGGGTGGAATGACACAAGCACCCCCACTACTATGGACGCCACCACGAGGACTGTGCTGGGTCAGAGGCGAGGCCAGCACGACACTGGGCCTTGCTCAAGGCCTGCCGTGACTGCTCCCTGACCACTGCCGACGTTTGTTCCAAGCTGTGGGGCTTGCCATTAGCTGGTGGCCAGCCAGGCCTGTGTCTTTGCCTTCAGGGTGGCGAGGTCCCCCAGGCCCCAGGCAGGTTCAGATCACTTGCCTTTAGTTGTGTAAGATTTTAGTTCTGCTCTGTTTCTCCCCATGTCCTGTCTGTGTCTTCCATGAGATCTGTTTTTCCTCTTGCTCCTTCTACTTGAAGGTTTTCAAAACAATTTCTTTTGTAGCTTAGGCCAGACCTTATTTTGTCTCTCCCTGTTCATTTCTGATCTCTTCACCTGTATTTGAGCTTCACCATTTTCCTTTACAAATGCAACTCCTTCATTACTTCTATCCATGGAGAACGACTTGGCTGGAGTTCTTATCTCGTTGTTTGCCGTGTTGCTCTGATGAATATTTAATA